>CM031570.1:10486922-10636076 GCA_018467065.1 Ephestia elutella | reverse complement strand
GTTCCCGTGGGAAATTCACGCGGGCGAAAGCTAGTACTATATAAACTCGAGTTTCTTTTATATTATAGTTGATGTTAGTAGGTACTACTAACACAATAAAAATCTTAACGTATGATAGGATGAGTAGGTAGTAGGAATGATGTCAAAGTGATAATTGGATTGAATGATGCATGACTTACCTTTAAATGGGCTGGAAGAACCTGGCCGTTTTGAGGTTCTAAGTCCACCTTAAGCCTGTTTATAATATAAAACGCCATGGGCTTTGAAATGCGCCAGAGGCGCTGGAACTCGTTGTCCGGGACATCAAAAGGGTCACAAATGTTTTATTTTTTTGGATTAGGGAGCAACTCAGATCTTCTTCTTCTTCTTGGCGTGTCGATGCGATGCCATTCCAACGATCAAATTGCTCCCGAAAAGTGTTCCGCCACGATGATCCCCAACGATCTCAGATGCAATTAGTACTAAAGTACTCTCATATAGAAAACAAATGTCACAAATGTCTCTAATTCGTTTCCTTTGGATTTTGCGAGCCTCCCGTTCTTCGTATCGCGTCAACAAATAATTAAAATATGGAACTGGCATATTTTTTAATATTATTTATAACAAGATACCTATGAAAACATTCGTTGTCGTGAACTCAAACCGTCGACGACAAATTAGCACCGTAGAACTGTCAAATGTGGATTAAAATAGATAAAAAAATGGTGTCATGTTAGGGTTTCTCGAAAATTTAAACGTTTATCGAAATTTGACAGGAAGACACAACAAATTAGGGCAGCCATGTTAGCATAGATGACAAATCGACTATTAGTCGTTTAGAATAGATAAAATGCCACGATAAATCTTTGTCGTGGCGCGCATGCTAGCCCTGCAGGTCTTTAGTGCAGAGATTTGAGATAAAAAGTACCCTATGTGTTATTCCAGGTTTTAATCTACCCGTGTACCAAATTTCATCAAAATCCGTCCAGTAGTTTTTACGTGAAAGAGTTATAAAGGTATAAACATTCAATATGCATCTATTATATCTTACTAACTTTCAAGTTTATACATTATACCTTCATGGTTTATACCTTACTAGCTTTTGCCCGCGGCTTCGCCCGCGTGAATTTCCCACGGGAACAGTGCTTTTTCCCGGGATAAAAAGTAGCCTATGTGCTATTCCAGGTCATTATCTACCTCTGTACCAAATTTCATCGAAATCCGTCCAGTAGATTTTGCGTGATTGAGTAACAAACATCCTCACAAACTCACAAACTCATAAATTCACAAACTCACATCCAAACTTTCGCATTTATAATATTAGTATGGATTATATAGAAAAAAATATATTCACGTCTAATTATCCCTTACGGGGTAGTCAGAGCCAAGGGTTACTAAGTTAGGTACTTCCTGTTGGACCCTGCACCTATATAAAGACATTTATCAGTGCATGAAAAAATAGTCTATACCTAGGTAGAAAAAAAAAATATCTTTGGCAAAATCCCTTGGCAGTATCCCAAGTCTTAAATACCTTGTCTAACACATCGTAGGACAGAGAAACGAGTCGTCACCGCCATTAGAGAGGCTTCAGTAATAAAACAATAATTAAACGCCCCGCGTTGGGGGCGAAAAAATCCAATTTCCATTTACGACTTAGCTTCGCTCAGGACAGTGAGTGGGGACCTTTATTTAGTGAGTTCTATGTTTAAATTCCTCATTTGGAGTAGGGAAAACTTTTTGTCGAATGCGGTTTTGATTTAATATAATGTAGTTGTTACACGTGGACGTCTTTCGGCTGAGAGAGAAGAAGAGAGAAGAGTTGTTACACAGTTCTCAATTCTCAATTTCTTTATTGCGTTCATTTGGTACATTAGGTCTTATACAATTAACATAGGTGTACAAAGTTAATGGTGCAGTTAATGGTTAGTGGTGCAGTTTAATGTAAGTAAGTTATTTTTTGTACATAAAGTACACAATATTAAAAAATAGTAAAAATACGTACAAAGGTAGGTACTACTATTCTTTATTTTATTTCTGTTTAATAAGTGTTATAATATAAGTATAGGATTCTTGTAGGTATTGTATTTTTAGTGAAGTAAAAAATATTTTTTACTTAAAACTAAGCCGTAATAACAAAATGAACCGTCCTTATATAACAACACTATCGATAGTTTGCGGAGAAATACCTCGTATTTATACATCGTAAATGAGTAAGAAATTTTGGAAATTTCACCCTATGGGATGAAATGGGTTAAAACGATATTCACGCCGTAGCCAGTATGAATGTAAATTCCAAGAATCTCATTTTAACAAGTAATTTTAACAAGAAACTAATCCTTCCTCGAAAGTTAAGTCTAAAAATCCCCAGTGTGTCGTGTCGAGGGCAGTGTCAGACACTCCACGGCCGGGTAATGACACTGCGCTGTTTTAATGACACTAATGACATCAAACGGCTCCCCGGGCTTGACTTAACAACTTTGCACTTTCTTTGGTTCATCTTAGGAAGTTGAGTCCTCATTTTTATGAGGAGAGAATTATAATAATGAAAAGAATAGCATTATTAGTAAAAATTTTCAGCGTAGGTTTTTAATATGGTATATTAGTTCAAAATTACTTTAGAAAATGGGTTCATTATTTATTAAAAAGAAAAAAAAAAAAAGATAGAAATTGCCAGATAGATACTAGGTATTAATATTATTAATTCTCGATTTTTAAAGAATGGATTAGACATTTTCAAACAATCTCTAATTAAAGTCTTTTTCGAGATATAATAGTACAACCGCAACAATACCCTTTTTTGTAGGTACATTTTCACCCCCTGTGCCCCAAACACAACTTTTTTTATAGAAGAAAAACAAGGATAGTCACATTGGGCCACAAATGATGCCTTTAAAACAGTAAAATATCTTGTGGCCTTTAAGTTCGAATGGCATTTTAATTCTACCGGCCTATAATGTCGTTTCCACAGATTATGTATAATTTGATTATACATCTAGGACTCTAGTTAGATGCATAGATGTAAAATTTATTAACAGATAGAGTGTCAATTACATCTTTATCTTTTATCCCGAACAGTAAAATAGAATGAACTTCCTACTCTCATTGACAACAAAGAACTGACACCCAAAGAGTCCTATCACATACCATCGTATTATCCTCGCCCCGAGGTATTCACCATTATGAAAAACGGATTCCTAATATATGAGATTGAACGCCTTTTTTAAACCATTCATACGACCTTAGAACCCGATTCATTCCATCGAGCGCCTCGCAGTTATCGCCCTTAATTCCACGATTATGCGAAACAAGACCAATCTTTTCCCAATCGATTTTCGATTTTATTACAACACGTATATTGATCATTTTCGATTGGTCAGGTGTAATGTTTTGTAAAAATGTGCAATCATACAGAAATCTGGTGTAACAAAAAGCCGTATTGTTCGATATTATATGAGGGAAGATTCCTCGTGCGATTTCGTGCGAAAAAAGAGATTCGCAGGCGTCAACTTAGCACTCGGCTGTACAGGTTTCTCGAGTAAAACGATTTAATTTATCGATTAAAAAGTCTGTCGTTTTGGTATCGACTAGCAGGATAAGCTCTAATGTTAATTTAATGATGTGTTGTATATTGATGTAGTTTTAAATTTATTGGGTACCTACATTTTTTGCAATGGTTTTAGTCGTTTAATTTTACAGTTTATGAAACGTAGGCAACTTTTGGGAATAACGTACTTATTTTACTCTAATCATCATACTGTTTGCCCTTGCGAATCTAACTGAAAAGTGTGTTTCACTGGCACCTTGTAGGTACTGTTCTTATAAATATTGAAACTAAAGCACATAATTAATATAAGTCTGACTAAAGATAAAACATTACTAAAATGCTAAACCATTACTACTAATGACATAAGTTAGTAAGTATTAGGTATCTAGGAAAGTATTAATCTGTGGCATTATAAAATTTGATCATCAAAACCTACAATTTAAATAAACAAAACAAACATTCATTCATAAAAGAAATACGGACCCTGGCAACACTACATCAAGAGGGGATCTCATATATGATCCGGAGATGGATATAAAAATAAAGAGGCCAGCTGGCGTCTATTCCTATTTATTATTTATCAATTGTATAAATTATTGAATAGAAATATCCTTTAGTGGTGGCCATCTTGACCCGCGGCGGGCCGTTTTACGATCGAGCCAGACGATTTATCTTACTGTCTGTCTGTGTATCATGGGTAGATATGTATTTGGATACTTCGGAATTGAGAGGTTATTTTGTATTTGAATTTTAACAAGATGTTTTTCTTTGCGAAGTTGTTTGAATATGCGATTTTACTGTGCATTTTGGCTTTTATCACAATTTTTTTTTTATTCAAGTTATTATTAGAGATTAGCCTATTTTTATGTTTAGGTACTTAGACAGCAAACAATATTGAAATACCTAATTAAGGTTATGCTGAGTCCTGATTTATTATAAAAGTAACTGGGTGTCATGAAATAATACTAATTTGCCAGTTATCCTGTCCATATTCACCATCATCATCATTTAAAACAAAAGAAGTGTACTGCTGAATACAGATAGGTACCTCCATAGATTTTCACAAAAAAAGCTATTTTGGCCCGATAAACAGAAGTAGCAGGATCTTTTAAATGGCCATCCTATTCAGTAACTCGATCTTCATAAACAATTGAACCACCCCGTCTCGACCCACCGTAGTCTGAAGACACTTCCTAATCCTTATACTGTGAATTCTGAGTCAATTGCTTTTTGCATCTTGGCCCAAGTCAAAGCGTAATAGCGATTATCCAAGTTTGTTCTAAAAGAGGCCTTCTCACAGTATAGAAATGTGGGAATATTTTTATTCTGTGCCTATGTTCAGGTTTCTTGTGGCTTTTGCTAGACCTGGTTTAACTTATTTTGAGTGGATTTCTTCGTTTTCCATTGTTTAGTATGACGTTAAGCTACGTTGAGTTAGAGATATGCACATTTCAGGTATTTTTCAATCGGTTTTTACAAAATGAGAATGGTTTTCGAACATTTGTTGATTATATTTATCATTGTGTATCTTAGAAAAAAATCATTGTATCAATCTCAACCGTTGTTGCTAAAATATGCTTTGAATGCTAAATCTAAAGGACTAGATAGCCAGAATGGGAATTCAGACTACCCATTCCTTAAAATAGGGAATTAAGAATAAATCTTCTAATAAGGACACCACTTCACCCAAATTCGAATTCTACAAAAGATCCGCTTAAAAAACCAAAATCGCAGAAAATGACGAATGAAACAAAAAAACATCTTCGTCGCTCCATCTCACAACTTGCGCCAGCGGCAAAAGCCATTGTCTTAACCCAAAGGTCCAGTAAAAATGCATCAGATACCGTCCCGTGGTTATGTCTCATAAACTGAGGTCGTCCAGATAAGCCTTCGATGACCATTGACAGTCGTTGGATGGGATATGGAGCTGGCCATTCGATTGCCGATTTAGGATGTTTCAGTCTTAGTTATCTGTGGTAAAAAGTAGGAATCAGAGAATTCGTTTATTTTTTTTCCTTGCAAAAAAAATATAAAGACAATTAAAAAAGAACATACCTATTTAACTGGCCCGCGGCTTCGCGTTAATTTATCCTCTTGACCCACATGGACCGGAATTGGACAAAATCGCATGTAATTTCCTTCAGTATAGGAATAAAATTCCTAACCGACCACCCAGGTCGATGTAATGAGTGATCATCCGTTGGTAACAGACGGATTCTAACAGATCACTCATGATGCAAAAAAGCGTACTTGATTATTACCTTCCTTCCAATGAACCATCTGAATCTTACCATCTCTTGTACCTCTCTAAGCCAAATATTTTAATTGCATTACAAAAATAACGCAAAATTAAATGAATAAAATTGCGATTCTCGCGCAACTTTCAGGAGTTTCTCTTTAAAGAAATCATCCATACACATCTTAATGGGCCGTATTTATGTCTGTAGATACGAGATAGCATCACCTGCGCAAGACTTGACATAAACATGGCGTCCGGGGGTCAGCCGATCGCCGAATTATGTAAAGTGTCCGGTCATTACGTTCTGACGGCTCTGTCCGTGTACTGGGACCATCGTTATTGATACTTGCGGGGCAAAGTCAATGTCATTTTTTATTTTATTTAAATAAGAAATAATATAACTTAAACTTAGATTAATCTTCCCTTCTCATTTCATGCCCAAACCACGATAGTCTTAACTTATTTGCTACCGGAGCCACTTTCATACTTTATCTGACATAATGATTCCTCACTCTGTTAATTACAACATCACTCGTTTCACTAGACATCTGTCCGAACATCTTCATCTCTGTTGCATGCATCTCTCATCAACAGCTTTTATAGCCTGATATTTAACTGTCTTTTCTCCTGCACTGCACGGTAGAGGTTCTTAATGAGACCAATAATAGGGTGGTTGTTGTGGCCACTGTTGATGTGTCAAAAACCAATTCATTTAATTGTCATTGTCAATACGAAAAGAAGAAAGCCGACATTCAGAGTCGTAGAGTATGTTATTAAGATTGCAACTAAAATATTATACCTGGAAAGTTTCTAATTAAAATCGAATGTCGAAACTAGACATTTAAAGGATTAATACTATTTAGTCAGCGTACAAACTAGCGTAGTTCCCGCCACGTGCGAGTTACTGCATCCCTCGTTTTGAGGGTAGTTTTATTAAGAATTACAATTATTTATTTACACTGACCGCTACCCGATATTCGTATGGTAATGCTCTTTGTAGGGTTAAACGATGGTTCTTTTCTTTACATATGTTGGGAACGATATTGGTGGGCCGTTTTGTAAGTATTATGTATAGAATAAAAGTAGCCATATCGTCAGAAAACCTACGCAAATAAAACTTAGTGCCCTCAATTTCGATATTCTTTTACTTTCTAGTCCCAGTGAAAACTGTTAGTTAATCTCTGAGTTTATTTAAAAAATAGAAAAGCCTTTATTTTTCTATCCCACAATTTCTAGAAACTTACATAATTATCATTTAATTTTAGTGTTAGTACTTAGTTGCTTAAAGTATAAGTGTTGATTTGTAATTTTCACTGGGAATAGACCCCTCTTGGGTATAGGTATATGAGTTTATTTATGAACCACTTATTTTCAGAGAACAATAATCTTGCTCGAGAAACTTGTATCCTTATGATTTTTTAATTTTTCAGCCATTCTCTATGAAAAATAAGAAACCTTTTTACGGGAATTGATCAATAAAAATTTAGCTGTTTTATCCAGAAGAAATTTTCAAAGAAATGACAAAAAAACATAGAATGTAATAAATAAACAAGCACTGTTCGTTCAGGAAGAAATAGTTACGTCTGCTCTTGTTAATTAGTTCTAGTCTCTACCATAGAGTTAGCAAAAAAATGATTTTTTTTCCTATGTCTATGGTCTCTACTTTGTTGGTTGTCACTACGTTGCAAAGAAGGTATCAAAAGTCTATGAGGTACGACTTCTCGAGTTAATTCACTATTTCTAATCCTCTTACAAAAGTAAACAACTTCGTTAGGAAAACTCTCGATATTATGTAAATCACATTATTATTCATACTGTTTTTGCAAAGGGCGCTCCGAAAACCGAGACCCTAATCTCAATCTGGCCCGTTTACCAAATTATACATTCACATGAAGACAACAAATGCTATTCAATTTTGTACCTTAGTGTGAACAAAATAAGAATAAAATATATTCAACTTTCAAATTTTTGTTTACGAGATATCCTTGACAGTTGTAATACGCTACTCGCTCATAGATGGCGGTAGTGGCAATGCAAATTTTCGATAATGTAATTTTCCGTGATGAAAAATTGGGGATTTCCTTCGCAAAATCTGATTGGGAAAACATCTGTAAGTTATTCCGAGGTATTATGATATACGTAATAAGATTAAGGTGTGTCTTTATTATTTCATAATGTCTGTTTGATATGAGGGGTGACTTTTTTGTTTTATGTTCGGAACTTCGGATTCGTTGTTTTTTTGCCCATCTCCTTATTTTAATTTAATAAGAAAACTTTTTAGACACAGTATTTTTAATGAAGTTGTTATTTTATGAAGCAAACATTTAGAGTACTTAATATGTAGTACCTTTTGAATAAAAGTGTGAATCCACTTTTACACAAAAGGTAATTCTGTAAATAAGCTAATTATTAAAAATAAAAAACACGACTGACAACACAGCCTATTCACTCGGAGTAATGCAAGGAATCTAAAAATACCTCTCGCATCAAATCTATTAAGCCGTTCAGGACTTATGGTGGAATAAAGATTACATACATACATGAACCCTGAAAACATAACACTCCTGTTTTGCTCAGTCGTGTAAAAAAGTAAAGTGATATTCAAATGGATTCCAATACAACTGATTTCAGCATTATGTAGTTAGACAACAGATTCGTAAAATACCTAATTTGAAAAGTCTTCGAAACCGTATTTCCTCTCAAACAGAAACATTCTCAATCAGTGTTCGAATTCAAATGCAATAGTTCTAATCTGCAATATGCACATTTTGCATCGGTGCATGTATCATCTAAGTATTGGACACCATTGCAGGGGTCACGACTCGGTCGGGCGTGGGAAGTGCACGCATCTTGGGTCATAATTATTATAATGGTGTTTTGAATATTACAAGGGTGTTTTGACTAGTCTAGGAGTAGGACTGAATAGAAGTCATTGTGGTTAATAATTTCTACAGGGTGATTTTGGTCTACTAAAAATTTTTGCAACTTTGCAGCATGAAACTGAGCAACAATTAAATCAATATTCCTCTAGGGTGAGTGATATAGAGATCAGTAAGCAGGTATATTAATTTATGCGAGTAAAAAGCGCACTATCGTTAAGTAATTATATGTAAAAAAAATATGAATATTTAATTTCCGTTTTTCATAGATAACCTAGTAAATTGATAAAATAGAGACAATTTAATTTCCAAAAATTACTTGATTCTTGTGACCTCAAACGCTTCGTGTTATGACATTTTTGAGAAACTGACCTTTGCTGACGTTTATCACAATATATTACGCTCAGTCAGAAAACTAATAAAAAAAGTTTTTAAAAATAGGACGAAACAACTTAGGTATAATGTAATGCATTAAATGAGACAGAAATCTTATACATACATACATAGAATCACGTCTTTATCCCTTACGGGGTAGACAGAGCCAAGAGTCGTGAGACTCGAAGGCCACTCTTAGCTGAATTGTGGGCTCTGATGGAATGGAGATTCAGGTATAGTGACAGGTTGTTAGCCCATCGCCTATGAGTGGAGGAATCCCCAGTTTAAAGCCCTTTCCCTCGATTGACTTTTACAATCTGCGCGGGAAGAGAAGCAGCTGGCACATTCTATGTTTTTTCTTCGCTCCCAGACCAGCATGGAAATCTTATATATTTTAAAATATCGTCCTTGCCAGGCTAGGCCCATTATCTTAAACATTGGTAATAATTTCTTTATTTCCTTGTTACTTCTCAATTTCACGTCAATATTTCAACGCAACTGGCAAATAAAAACGCACTTAATTACATAAGTAATAAAGTTGTATTTACACTAATCGCTGCATCTGGGATATGAATAGTGGCGGGGTCAGTGCGTCGCAATATTGTCGAATATAAATCAAAGCTTAGCGAACCCTAGCTCAATAATGTTGCTATCTAGTGGCATTTCTATATAAATTTACCGTTAAATATTTATTTTAAAATGCAATCAATTCAAAAATACTGTTATCTAAAATAGAATTTACTAAAAACTATTCTAAGATTTAAAAAAAATTACATATTACAAGCCATTATATTTTTCTCTTCCAAATAACTGATATTTTCCTGAAAAATGCCAACATTAACGTTTATTTGTTTGTTTGTTTGTTACCTCTTCACGCTTTCTTAAACCAATCTTCCTGAAATTTCGCATACACATAGCTGGAAGTACGGAGAAGGACATAGGATACCTTTCATCCCGGGAAAAAGCACGGTCCCGTGGGAAATTTACGCGGACGAAGCCGCGGGCAAAAGCTAGTTACAAAATAAATTAGTTAAATAAATTAATAATTAATTAAGTTAATTAAATAAATTCGTTGGTATACATATTCATTCGTGAGCATATTCTTTTTAACCAACTTCAAAAACCAAAAAGAGGAGGTTCTCAAGTTGACTGTATTTTTTTTTGTACAATAAAATATCATAAACTAAAATGGTCGACTGTCTCGCGCCACGGCCCCGTGGCGCTCAGTCCCTACAAAATCATCTGCATGGAGGTGCATGTATGCGATCATTGTTCATTGCATTGCTTCGAGGACGTCTTGTTTTACCTCTTGAGAAATTTACTTTACTTCATAATAATATAGGTTTACTCATAAACTAAACGGTTATGAACAATATCGTTTTTATTAAAATGATAAAGGATTACTTTATAGCGCTGTGTATTTATACAGTTTTAAGCCTTATTGCTTAAAAACAGTGTTGGAAAAAAGCGAAAGAATTACCTAGTTCATAATAATTAATCTCATTAATTACAAAGGTGTACCTTTGTAATTGATGTAATTTAATAATGCTAAGTAATTTGTTAAATTTGAAGTGTAATTTAACAATCATAATATAGTTATGCTGATTCGTTAACGTAATCAGTTCAGTAGTTTTTTGGTGAAAAAGTAAATATGAAATATCCTTCCATTGCAGAAATGGATGTTTATACTAAATAAATATATTAAAATATCATTATTTTCAAGTTCATCATTCTCCGACTTTACAATAAAAGTTTTCTCTCTTAGAAACTGTGTGTGCCATCTAGTGACAGGCAGCGAAACTAACAACTATCAACGAACTTCATAAGTTCCGCCACTCTTTCACAGATGTCGCTAGTAGTTTAAGTTAAGTTGAAGTTAAGTTACTGGTGAAAATGCTTTTATTTATGTACACTTTTTGTTTTGAATTATGAAAATAGAAATTAATATTTAAAATCTCTTGTTTCAGATACTATGCACAAGAGAACTGGTTAAGTAAACTTCCTTTTACATTTATTTCGTATTTATTTAATCAAATAAATAATTAAAAGTAAGTAGACGGTAATCAGGTAATCATTTAAATTGTTATATACGTATATAACAATTTAAATAATTACCTGATTACCGTGTATTTACTTTTAATTATTTATCTTTATTGTTGTATTAATTGTTTATACGTGATATATATACGTGTATAAAAATTTATATATATACGTATATAACAATTTAAATAATTATCTGATTACCATCTATTTACTTTTAATTATTTATTTGATTATCAGTATGTATTTCTTTATTGTTGTATTAATGTTTACCTATACGTGGATAACATGGAAATTACATAAAAATTAAGTCATAAGCAACTAACTCTATGGTCATAGGAAACCTTAAAAATAATCTTCTATCTCTATCTATCATGAATTCTTATATTAAATATTTAAAAATTGTGTCAATAATGTTCGAGGGTTTAAATTAGGAACCACTAAGACAATGTAACTGGCCATTTTAGTCAAGTTTAATTCCTTTTATTGTCTTAAAAGGCAAAAGAATTTATTTCAAGGTCCGTTTGGCGTTAACCCTTCCGTTTCTAATGAGGACTTCGGAATTAAAAGTGTAATTCGTAGGTATCAGGGGGTTAAGCATTTTATGTTACTGTCTGATGCAAATCGAGCGAATAATGCCTTTCATTGTTGGCTAATTTCTTCTATTTTCTTAAGAAGTTGCAATTTTTTTTTGTTTTTCCCTATCCCTGTGACTTTCTTCAAATGGTGCGAGTTAATATAATGTATACTTATACACAGTGAATTCTATGAAATAATTGGCAATCTTTCTACTGGTGACTTCACCAGTAGAAAGATTGGGGTTATTCCCAAAGTACTCCAAAAAATGTTTCCAAACTACTCCATGAAAAAAATAATATTTAAAATTAAGTTTCATTCTACTCCGCGGTAATATTAAAATGTTCTCAAAGTACTCCACGCGATTTTTATATCAAAAAGCATTAATTAGAATAAAAAGTGTAGCTGACGTATAGTACAGTCAGGCTCAAAAGCATTGCAACAATATTTTTATGTATAAAGAAAATTTTAAATAAAAGACTTTACAATTCAATAATCAACAATTAAACATACCTATTCTTCAAAAATCAACAATCAAAAACATATTCATAAATGAGCTTTTTTACATATTTTACACCAAAGAGATTCATGATTATTATGTAAATGTACGAATTCGGCTTGAGAGAAACTCGAGAAGTAACTGATAAAATTATATTTTTGAAAAAACTTAAAATATTGACATAAAAGAAACATCCAATTTCCGTCTTAGCGGCTTGGCTGCGACTCACATTCGTTTGTACATCCATTATAACAAGCTAACATGCACACATTTTCAATTCAAACTTACTTTCAACTTTTTTCACTTTAATTTAGAACCTTATTTAGAACTTTAATGTGAACGATATTGTTTGGGCGATTTTGTAACTGACTGTACATAATGAAATATTTTATAATCATTTAGATGGATTAGTTTGAGAATTGATATCAAATAATCTGCGGAGTACATTGAGAATAAATCAAAATACCTATGGAGTAGAATGGGAACAAAAAAATATGTATTTTTAAATAATAATAATTTCGTGGAGTAACTTGGAAACACATGTATGAGATTCTTATCTTTTTAGAACAAAAGAATGGAGTACTTTGGGAACAACCCAAAGATTGCCAACAAATAAAATATATAAAAGTAGAAATTTTGTATTAACATAAATGTTACCAACTCTGAAATTAAAATAAATGTACATACAATAAATCTACCTATTCGACCAAAATGTATCAAACAGCAGATTTTTTTGAGATATCAGAGTCGATTTCGTACCAAAAGTTGCTCATATTCATGAGCATTTTCACCAGAGTAGAATTCACCAAGTATAGATCTTTCAAATTAATTATATATTGGATTTGGATACGGTTTTCATTATAATTTAGGAAATTTTCACCAAAAATCAAAAATTCATTATTGAAACTTTACTTTTAAATCGGCTCCTTTTCACGTCAAAAACTAATTACATAATCATAGTATATTATGTCTCAAAGCTACAAACTACTAGCATTTCGGAATGACCACTGCTGAGAAGAAATGCCGAAAGAAACTCGTGAAACAGTCTGAAAGGTTTAAAAGGCGTAGGATGTCAAAATATCTAAGTCTAGATACGACACAAACCTAGTTAGCTGAAGACGATTGCTAATTCGTTATTCCGAGCGTCACCCCGCGGCCGAATATCGACAGGGTTAATATTGTGACAGACAGACGGATGGGGGGACTGTGTTTATGTGGGGTGGTATCTCGGAAACTAATAGACTGCGTTCTGGTACTTTGAGACTCGGAGCTGCAGCTAGAATCGCAAATAGCTCCCAAGTTTCGCCGGTTAATGATTAGATAGGACATTTTATATATTGGAAATCAAATATAGTAGGTAACAAAAGTTCATCTTATATTATTGTGTCACAGTCAATGTAAACGTGCTCCAATAAAGAAATTTTAAAATCTTATTCTACCAATATTATAAATGCGAAAGTTTGGATGAGAGTTTATGAGGATGTTTGTTACTCAAACACGCAAAATCTACTGGACGGATTTTAATGAAATTTGGTATACAGGTAGACAAATACCGGGAATAGCATATAGGGTACTTTTTATCCCGAAATTCCCACGGTAGTAAAGCCCCGGGGCGAGGCTATTATTTTTATAATATTCTCTCTATCCATAAGTTATATGACAGGATAGCTTATAAGTATCATACATAAAGAAAGAAGCTGGAACTTAAAAGTTGAGTTAATGAATCTAAAGATTCTTTCTACACCATGAAGGGAACATTACACGGATAACTCTCACACTTTTAAGCACTTAACTTTAAAATCTTGGATTAAGGGTGTTTACGCAAAGTAACCTGCATGCTCGGCTTACGGTCTTTGCATGAATTTAACTTGAGTTTAACTTAGCCATGTCTGACGCCGATGGATTATCTCCACAAACTTCACAGCAATCGCGGTGTGAATTTTAATATGAGATAAACAAGTTGTGTCGAGCCGAAAGAAAGATTTTACGACCCTCAAAGTTCAAGTTAGGTCTCCGAATAGTATTTTCTCACAGTCATGACTGATCTCATAGATACCTATTTATGAGATCTACCTTTTAATGATGAAATTTTGATGGAATTTTTAGATACTGGCTTTTGCCATCGGCTTTGCCCGCTTCGTTTGGGTGGAATTTCCCTAATTCTCTTACTGCTGACGCTATACGAGTATTTAAATGCAGTCAGCCAAGTAAGTTTCTGCGTTCAGCGGATTGGTTCTGCGCGTATAATTATGTCAGTCATAACTGTTGTTTTAATTCTTGGCGCAATAATACGCTTTAAACTAAAAAAAATATCCTAATTGTACAGAAGAAATAAGCTAAATCATTTAAAAATTAATGACAGGAAGCGGAAATATAGGTTCGAAATTCAAAATAGGTGTGTACTAAGTTTAAAAATGGGAATTTTTATAACTTTCAAATAATCAAATAAATACCATTTTGGTGTTTGTTATAGTTTGGAAGCCTTTGAAATGTGGTGTTGGAGGCGTATGAAAAGAATCAGCTGGATAGATAATAGAAGACAAATGAGGAAGTATTGGATATGGTTAAAGAGAAAAGAACGTTACTGCAATCGATAGAGACAAGACGAGTAAAAATGTTTGGCCACATTATACGACACGACAACTTTATGAAATACTTGATCGAAGGAAAAGTCGAAGCTAGGAGAGGAAAAGGAAAGCCAAGAAGGGCATTTATAGACCAAATAAAAGAGAAGGCAAGGGTTGTGTTTGTGTCGTGGAGGTTAAATCGATGGCGGAAGATAGATGCAAATGGAGGATGCTCCACCGACAAGAACATAGGTAGTTCTTAAATATGTGATGATGATGATATAGATAATGGAAAAAAGACTACTTATTAATATTAAAATAAAAAATATTTTAGTTGCTGTTCCTTAAACGAAATAACTTGTCCGATAACCGAAATATTGTCTCTCTTAGTACATAAACACATTTTTTTAAAACCCTGCCTCGATAAAAAGGATTTGGAACGTATAACCGTGAAAAATCGCAAGTTAATAAGTATCATTTTTATCGTGTACTTATGTCGCGATCTTGCAAGGGGCGCGAGGGACATTAATACCAATTTCCAATGACAGGTTAGAAAAATATTCTGAACCTATTAGGGGAGATAAGATTTGTTGGATTTTTTAAAAGATAGTTAATTTATATGCTTGGAGAAAATATTGGGTGTAAAGCGTATCAATATGTTTGTAATTAATGTATCTTCTGATAAACCTAGAATATAAAATTTCTTGTATTACAATACAATATAATACAATAATTCTTTATTAACACACAAGAAATTACATTTTAAGATACATAAAGTAACTTACAACTAAAAAAAAAAGAAAGGAAGATACATACTTACTCAAAAAATGTTAATCGAAAATAAAGGTGTTAATAATATTAAGCTGTCAAATAATTCATTGTTGATACTTATTCTAGTAGTAGATCAAGTATGTAATTTATTTCAATTACAGCACTGGCAATACAAAATCAAAAATAATTATGAGAAAAATAAAGCTGAAGATACATTTATTTAATCCGCCATTAAGCACGCGAACTATTTTAAATTGTCAATCTGTGGCTATTGAGGCGTGCCTTTAGAAATGACACAGGTGACTCCTTGGTGCTTGGGGACGGATGTGTACGCGCCCTTAAAGGATTACCTTGTTTATTATTTTTATAGAGTCAGTCAATCTTTTTGCACGGCTGATTAATACAGGATGTGTTACAACAAGTGAAAAATTACATTGATTGCGTTATTTTTTCAATTAATATTTTGTAAAATCTTATCCAACATTCTTTTAAAACACTGGCCACTAAAGAGGAAACTCTTTTTTTTTTTTTCTTTTTTGACATATGTTAACTACGCGTGATTTATATAGTATACATATTGCAATATAAGTAGGTATTATCTATTTTTGTAACACAGGTTGAATTCAATATACCCCATAGATTTTTAATAAGTAGCAAGAAAGCCCACCACCGGAAATCATTAAAAACAAAACACCCTGTACTGTTCGCCCCAAAACAGCGAAATATGTTAAGCTAAGTACCAAACTCCTCTCGCGAACTATAAAAAAATGTTGTAACCGTGTAATGACAATTTAAAACTCCCTTAAAATCCCCGCTACGCGCCATTTGCCTTCTGTAGTATTGTCTTTGCCAAAAAACCATTATAAAAAAACCTCTCGACTTTCAGCCAATTCTTGTTTCTCTATGATTTTTTGTAAACGAAAGAGTTCTTGTGTCTCTGGTTTCGTGCTTTATGGTCGCCTCTTATTGTCTATGGCATAGACAAGCGTTTTTATTATCTGCGGGGGCGTTTTAAAGTGAACCTGGGCCCCTTAAGTGCTCTAACTTTTTGTTTGAAGATGGGGTTGTAGGTAATTTTTCTCCTGTTGCGGAATTTGGATTTCCATATGGAAATTGTACCTAGGTACCTTTGGAGAATTCGTAATTTGGTTAGCTACTTTTGTGCTTATGAAAATCCAATAAATCCACTTTTTGCAAACAATTCATGCGGCATAACTTTAAAATATTATTGAAAAGCTCCTTTTTACGAATAAGTTATTATACTAGATTAAACATTAGGTTAGTTTTGTAAATAACATACCTTAAAGTAAAAAAAAATATTGATACGACTTCTCATATCTACATAATCTACTTAATCACCCATAGTTTTTGTGGGAAATTTAATTTTTTTATTCTGATACTTTACGTTTTTGAGGAAAATTGTTGAAGTACTATACCAATGTATTTGTCAGTTATTTATTAGTGTTTAATAAGTTATAACAAGTATAACTTGTTTTACAAGGTGTGTATACTATTTTGTTTTTTTTTAACCGTAAAAAACTGTCGGTATGCATGACCGTCGTTTCCTAAGGCAATGACCATTAGAGTAGCCTCTAAAATAATTATGTAAATAAAATGAGATTTAAAACCTACTGCTCCTCAGCACCAATAATAATGGTGACAACAGTGACATCAATCAAATAAAATATGCTGGTCAGGAATCGAACCGACTACCGCTTCCTGCCTGCGACGGTTGGGCAATACCTGGTTTTATGGCAAAGGAATTCTTTAGCCTCTAAGTAGCTATATTTAGTCCAAAAAATACATAGAAAAAAAAATCTGACTATTAGTATAAGAAGAAACGAATCTATCAAAATTAATTATTATATAATATTTATAACGTATTTAAGCTACTTAAAAAAAATAATAATATTCAGGTGGCATATTAATTGTTAAAAATGTCTTTAATCATAATTACATTTTTAATAATATAAAAGCTCTGAACACTCCTGAATTTCAAATATTATTTACATATTAATTTGTTTTATTACTTCAATTAAAATAACCAAAATAAAAAATATATACTTTGAGGAACGCGAGTCCCAAAGGACGCATACAGCCAATTTCCATGCTATAATCCTCTGAAGAAAAATGAAGTTGCGGTTGAAATATGTTAATTTTATTCCAAGAAAAAAGAAATCCTAACTCGAAGGTGAGAAGTGACTGAAAAAATCTCTCGCCAAATGAATATTTTACAAGTGTTTCTTTGTGGTTGGTTTTTAATATTTATTTATGTTAGGGTGGCTGCCCTGGGGTTAATATTAATGTGTTGGCACCACTGGGGTGCTGTTCGATTAATATTGAAGACAAATATGATACTACGGGAATTAGGTACCTATATTGACTCGACCTGATTTGCGTTCTAATATTAGTAGGTAATATTTATTTTTCTGAAAGTATTCCATGGTTACATTATATGAAATTGCAGCAAACATATTTAAATTATAATATTTATTTAAGTAGGTATTAGAGAAGTTTATTACTCTAAAGTCAAATCTTTTAAAAAATCTGATCGGTTTATTTTTTCAAATTTGATAAATTAAACATTTTCTTAAATATTATACGAGGGAATTGTACCTACCTTATGCGGTGTCAAGCAAGACAACATCATTTTAGAAGTAAGTATTAGCGTAATTATGCCAAAATTAGCAATAAACGATAAAAAACATTACAAGAAAATTTAATACCCTTAGTACACTAAAAAAGAAAGTGTATAGAAAAGACCAGAGATAGGGACCTAAGGAAAGAGTGTGGGGAGGCTTTGCCCAGTAGAAGGACATGTTATGGCTATGGCTACAAAAAAAGTTCCCTAGATCAAAAATTATGCAATTTATGTGCAAGAAAAAATATTCATAGTGGGCATTACACAAATCTGTGTCCATCACAATGCCTGACTCGCTATCACCCTGATCTGACAAGACAAATGATGGTTCAGCCCAAAACCAGTATACCTTGATCTCTCTTGTTTTCAAGTTCGAAGCAATTGTTTCAAGGCTGGTTGGACTGCACGGGTCAGGTTATGTTGGAGATGCGATATCCGTCTTATAACAGGGGTTTTGACAAACTTGCAACGCGACGTCATAGCGAGATAAAAGATTTTAGTAATAAACTTTTTTTTTATTTGGATAGTATGTACACTACTTAAAGCAGAAACAATGTCTTTGCAGACATGATTGTTTTTGATATGATTTAAACTTTAAAATAAGTTAATATGTGGCATGAGAAATACATACATATATAGAATCACGTCTTCATCCCTTACGGGGTAGACAGAGCCAAGAGTCGTGAGACTCAAAGGCCACGCTTAGCTGAATTGTGAGCTTTCCGATGGAATGGAGATGATCTGATATCCATCAGATATAACAAATAACGCACACAAAAATAAGAGAATAACGCACAAAATTAATCATATAAAAAATAAAATCTAAATAAACAAAGCATTTAAATTTTCGTTAAGTCATAATACTTTCAAAATATAATGAATGATTTCTATTTATGAAATAAATGGTCATATTCACGTCGTCGTAAAACGGCAAATGTCAAGTCGTAACAGTTTTAGCAAGTACCATGTTCATGAGAATTGTTTGTCAGTCAGTCCTTCCAACACCTTTGCATATTTTATTGCCTACAATAAAATAAAATAGACTTATTAATAAGCAGATCATGATTCGCTACTGTCCTCCTGCTCTGTATGGCCGGCGCGGTCTATTTTTGAAATGTGCAGTAACGGTTCGCGCGCGTGATCGCGTTACAATTCGAATTTAAAGTTCGGAGAAATTCGGCCAGTGTCTTTGACCAATCACATTGAACCATTTAAATAGTTTCTCTTTTAGATATTTTAATTTAATTTGTCTGTGTAACTCGAATTTTAGTCAGGTTGTAAATATTAGTTTGTTTAATTTTCCAATAGATGGCGCTAGCGTCAAAATAAATGGCGCTATGGTTTCTTTTTGGCTAGCGTATAAGTAGTTGGGCGCAATAGTTTCTAATTAACTTTGCGCAGAGGCAATATCGTAACCAATGAGGTTAATCCGAGGTGCGATTATTGCTAGTTGAAAACTTTACCAATACCCCGCCGTGTGGACGTGAAATACCGTCCGCTATGGCAATTTTTGAACGGCTGTAAAGGCCTGATAAATAATTGAATGAAAGTTTATTTTCAGTGTAATGAATAAAACAGAAGAAAATAATTTAAATATATATAAATATACCCTAACAAACACAAAAAAAACAACTTTTTTATTCGGTGCAAGCCGTTTATTTTATTTAGGTACTTGTGCAAATTTACGTTTTTTTATGCTCTGCTCTGTTTTTACTGGGAGTCGATTGAACCCGCTCGGACTTATCCCGCGGGCTAAGTTGACCTAAATTCAATTGGTCGATTGAGCACATAAGTATTATGTGTGATAATGATTTAAAAAAGAAAAATATAATGTCATATTTTACCTAATTACATATTTTCCGCATTATTGATACAAAATACAAACAATGTATGATAGTGAAAATATAATAGGTACCATCGATAAAATATTACTAACTTGTTAATATTTTATCGATGTAGGTACTTATGTTTTTTTTGAGTAATTTTAGTTGAAAGTACGGAAATTTCTTCACAATTACTATTTCATTTCATTCTAGCTTTTTATTGAAACTGGACCGTGCAGTAGGTACCACTTAATTTTTTTTTATTACAATACAATTTTCATTCGGACTCTCCTTCCATGTAAGAATTGCTAATGCATCTCACACAATTATAAGCATATTTTCACACATACCGATGATTGTATGAAGTGGCGATATGATGAATGTATGTATGAAGAATTTATGTTGGCATTTGTTGAGTCATACATGATTGATCAATTTCTATTGACAAGCCATTTAATAATTACATAGTACCTTCTTGGACTAGTATGGTCTCAAGACTCTACCGTTTGCTTTTGCTTTATGGTCAAGAGTAAGAGCCTCGTTGCAGGTTCAAATCCAAAAGCGGTTCCTGTGGTTAATACGCTTTAAATAAACAAACATAAAAATGTAGTTATTTAAATAAAAATAAACAGTTTGAGACATTTAATTTTTCATTCGTGAAGGCCAAGAGTTACTTTAGGGACATATTGTCACCAAACAACAAACAAATTGGGTGCTGCGAGATTCCGGGCACGGACAAGACGGGGATAGCGGCCGGCTGCAAAGTGGTATAACTGCAAAATTTTATTTTTTGTTACAATGAATTTTACATTGTATTTGAGGATTGGATATGTGTATGGGTTTGGCACACGTGCAGGAAAAGCTGCGCCCTATAATACTTGCTAAAGTATTATGTGGTACTACATACATATATATAACTAGCTGTTGCCCGCGGCTTCGCCCGCGTGAGTTTCGCTTAGATGAAAAGTCTTTTTGTGTTCCAAACTATTTCAGATGTTACGGATCTTCGATTTTTATACGTCTACAGAAAATGCTCATCAGATTAATAGAGTTTTGCTAAGGCGCCATTTCCTGTCTCTGGTGTAGCTGGTCTCTTGGAGCTTTTCATCAGATGTTCCAGATCTTCAATTTTTATACGTCAGCAGAAAATGCTTATTAAGTTGAACGACTTTTACTAAGGCGCCATTTCCATATATGTTATAGTGTAGCTGGTCTCTTGCAGTTCTTCATCAGATGTTCCAGATCTTCAATTTTTATACGTCAGCAGAAAATGCTCATCAGGTTGAAAAACTTTTGTTAAGGCACTATTTCCTTATTTCTTATAGTTTAGCTGTTCTGTTATGGTTCTTCATCAGGTGTTCCAGTTTTCAAAATCAATTATAGCCTATATGTTACCCAGACTTAATAGCTATACAACAAAAAAAGTTTCATTCAAACCCGTCCAGTGGTTTTTGCGTGAAATGCGTACATACATACAGACAGACAGACAGACAGATAGACAAGAAATTCCAAAAATTTTTTTTTGCTTTCTATTGTTCTTTTTAAGTGTCCCTCTATCCATTTTAGTCAAAAATACTAAATGTACAGACAAAATATTTTTACTGTTTTATTATATGTATAAAGATGAGACACACAAGCTTATAACTTAATTTATCTACCTTTAAAAATATATAAACTCATTTGAAAAATTTAAATATACCTATGCATGTCTGGTGGTCCATTGTATTTTAATTTATAATTTATTTCACCTAAACCTAATTTCGGTTTACATCAACCATTTTTACTCAAAAACAAGAGTGTTGTAAAAACTCTATTTCAGAAGTTACCCCGCTTCAACCGAGTCCAAAAGTTAGGGTTAGATGAAAAACGAGGCACCAGAAATTAAGTCTCGCCCGTGAAAAATGGTTTTCTGTGTGGACACTGTTTATGCCCGCGTATAGCGTATACCCAGGGAGTAATGGTTGAAGGTTAGGACAAGTGAAAAATGACCGATACAAAATGTTTAGTTTTAAACGAAAATGGGAAAAGATGCTGTTCTACCAACGTTGAAATAGGGCATTTATCTAAGTAATTCTATTTAGATAGTTTGGTACTTATTTTACTTTCTTGTTTAATAATTTTCACTATTCTTAATTCATTAATTAAAATACGAATGTTGCTACGGTATATCACAAAATGAATACATGTGCAATATTACAGAATCAATTTATTAAACCTGTTTTTGCCGTCATAAAAATACAACAATAGGGTTGTAATCCAATAACCGACGACCCAAACGATAATATTTTGAAACACTATACTATCTTGACGATCAAAAACAATTTGCAGTAATATATGACTTAATCCGTGGTGTCTATGGATACCTGCATGCTGGCTGAATAGACCAAAAAAGAATGTTAGCGCCGAAAAACATAAATCATAACCTATAATGTGTTCCCGCTAATTTTGTGGCAATTTGTGCCTTTTTTCTTTTGACATTTTGTCAAAATATAGGATTTATCTATACCGTTATAACAATTTAGTAGTATAATAAATTAGTTTGATTTTAATCAGTCGATGATCAGTGACGGAATTTTATTTCACACCACAAAAAGTTATTAATCCAAACTGTGTTCCAACAAATATACCTACCTATTTAAAGTTAAAATTTGTCTCAAAGTAACTGAAATATTTAAATATTCATAGTTAGGTTTATAGAGCCTATTATAAGTTCGTGTACTACGAAAAATTATATACAGATAGGTACATATTTAAAAACACGAAGCTTCAAATTAAAAATTCATTAAATATACATATTCAAATCTAGTGAATGCTTTCATTAGTTTAATGTCTGTTAAAAATATTAAATTATTTATTTGTTACATCCAAAATTATGTTTTCCCGTGATGACATTTATAGCAGCGAACAAAAACAACAAATAGCATTGTAAATAAAATACACAAAACAAACGAACGCGATTAAGCCATAAAAATGCTACTGTTTTTTGACACCATCCCCTTTCCAGGAACATATTCCAACGATTTGTTTATACCACATTAACAAGAAAAGCACGCTAATAAAGTAATAAAAACCTGAGATCCGACGACCGGGGGTATAATTTTGCTATTAATATTCAATTTTTACCCCAAAACTTTGTTGCTACTTCAAAGAAAAATCTCAGATGACGATCTAAAGCGAAGTATCTACTTTCATAATTTCTTGGTAGGCATCCGAAGGGTTACGCGAAGCATAGGTATGTGTGCGTTAATTTTCTGTCTCTGTGTAGAGATGGGCATTTACCCGATAAATTTCCGAGACTCGGAAATTTATCCATTTATACCCATATTTTCCCAGGAATTTTTAATTTATACCGGGTAGAAATTAAAATCAATTAAAATGTTTGTAATTACGATATTTTACAATATATCGTTAAGATTTATTATGAAATAAGCACATATTTAGTTTTTAAATTATGTACTGTGTATAAAAGTACTTATAAAGTGTACAATTTACGTTTTGATTACAAAAAGACCTGACAAGATATAGGTATCTTTATTCTGACTCATTCGCAGCCAACTGGTTTTAGACGATAAATGTTATGCCGGGGCGACGAACAAGTTTGCCAAATGCCGGAATTCTATTGAACGGCTAGGCGATCATCGAATCGTAAGGCCCGCCTTACACGAATGTCAGCCAACTTAATTACACTCTCTCTCTCTCTGTCAGAGGAAAGACGTCCACTGCTGGACAAAGGCCTCCCCCAAGGATTTCCATAACGACCGGATGCGGGCAGCGCAGGACCGGTCGTTATGGAACTTAATTACTAACTCTCTCAAAAACACGCTTGCATAAAATTTTCTCGATAGAAAAATATTGCGAAGTTACCTCCAAATCCTAACTAATATTATAAATGTGAAAGTGAGTTTGTTTGTTACCTCTTCACGCTTTATAGATAAATGTGTGTATGTGAAATAGGAAGATTGGTTGAGTAGACTCAACCAATCTTCCTATTTCACATACACATAGTTAGAAGTACTGAGAAGGACATAGGATACTTTTCATCCCGGGAAAAAGCACTGTTCCCGAAGGAAATTCACGCGGGCGAAGCTGCGGGCAAAAGTTAGTCTATAATACAACTGAAGATGTTTTGATTTTTTTGTTAATTCTACTTTAAACAGCCATATACTAAAAATGCATCATTATTTTCAAAATATTATTTGAATACATATGATTTTAAATCTGTTGTTTATGTTTTTTTAATATTTGAACCGAAAACAACTAGTTATTTATCTTCCTTATAATCAAAACACACCTAATATTTATACTTTAATTATTATTTTATCAGTATTAAAGAAAATAAGGATAATTTACTTTCATTTTAATTTCTTCCCGGTATAAATAAAAAATATCGGGTATAAATGGGTATAAATTAATTTTTACCAATTCTACCCATTCTTTCCCATTTTTACCTTCCGGAAATTTATCCAAGCGCCCATCTCTATCTCTGTGTGATGTATCTACGCTAGTGTTAACCATAAAATGGAGCACGCGCCTGGCCCAGATATTTTTTGTTTCATTTTTTTACTCCGTAATAGTTTACTGCGAATCAACTATGAATTTAGGTATGTAATGCGATTTATGTTTCGTGTAGGTTTGTAAATGTGGTGATGTAGGGCTGATAATACTTTTCGGTACAATTCTATCTCTAATCTCAAATTGTGGTGTAGGTGTCTTCATTATGTTTGTTTAGGTTACTGCGTAGGTATTTTAATGGGTCATTTACGAATTCATTGTGGCGATTCTTAACAAAAAACTAAGGAGAATGCCAACTATTCTTATTTGAACCATTTTATAAACAAACTTACTCATATCTACAAAAAAATGTTTAAGAAATTTTATATTAATTTTTATACTTATTAAAAATGTAAAACAGTACATTGGTTTGCTTTCCTAGTAGCATTTTTTTAACAATAATTCAATTATTTCAAGTCAAGTTTCCTTTTTTGCTTTGCATAGGCAAAATTTGTGCCTTCTATTATAATATTAATCAAAACTATACGTTCATTCACCAAAAATGAGAATCTATATTTGACGTCATATACCTATTATTAAAATCAAAATATTAACCCTCTTCTGAACAGGTATGCGCACACACCTGAGTTCTGACTGGGGTATCAGAGATCATAATGCTCAGAGGATTTACAACGGTTCGTCGGCGCCCGCGCACCGCAATGAGTTGTTGACAAAATGGGCGTTTATGGGTTGACGAAGTATGGCGTAGTATGGATAAGAATATGTATAATATTCTGTTTTGGTAAACCTTTGATAAAAGTTATTTTTGTCAGTAAAAAGTGAAAAATTAAATATAAAAGGCATAATGTTACAGCGACCTATATTAAAACTATAATAAATTGCAGAATCTTGGTAATAAAATAAAACAACGATAAAATCAAAATTTCCTAACTAATATTATAAATGCGAAAGTGAGTTTGTTTGTTGGTTTGTTTGTTTGTTTGTTACCTCTTCACGCTTTATCAACTGAACCAATCTTCCTGAAATTTCGCATACAGATAGCTGGAAGTACGGAGAAGGACATAGGGTACCTTTCATCCCGGGAAAAAGCACTGTTCCCGTGGGAAATTCACGCGGGCGAAGCCGCGGGCGAAAGCTAGTTAAAAATATTAAAGCTACAGAAAATCATCAACATGATCAATACCACAGATCAATACCGATATTTAAGCTTGCTTCGGCCGCACTTTTTTATTGTTCCGTTATTTTTGTGGCTCATCCATAATTTCCTAACGTTTCTCTTTCCAGGGTCATAAGTAACACCACAACAGAGCCAGGGCTCGTCTTTGTCTGTCCGTCACAAAAACTCATACTATTGACATCGCCTCATAATTCCTGACTTTTACGACTTAGCTCCTTTAGACCATGAGAACGGTAGCCATATTGATTATGGCCTTCGATAGGTACCTATTTCTGGAATTTGTAATTTACTGGATTCTAAACATTCTTTGCAATAGGGATATAATTTAAAGCTACAAGTTCGATTTTTAACATCATTTACCTATGGTATTTATTAGAAACACTGAAGGAATTTTGACTCTTTAGTCGATTGTTCCCACGGGATGAATTGAGTAATTTAATATTTTGGAAGGTAACGAAGGAGACATTTTTCCAGCAGTGGGACAAGACAGGTTAAAAAAGAGATTCTCATTTTTCTTTAATCGATTGATCCCGCAATAAAAAAAAATAATAGGAACGTTTAAAAAATCGTATTTCCCTAAGTACAGGCGTGTACAAAAATGTTTTAAATAATGAAATTAGTCATTTACTAAGTATCCTAAAAATAAATAAGCATTCTCGGAAAGTAAAATAAATAAAAAATAGTACAATCTTTTTGTATTCGTTTAGTTGATAAATTACTTACATTTCTGCACGTTTTTCGTTCCGTAAAAATATCATAGAACATAAATAAGAGAGTCCATATCTTAGATTTTATGTTAATTTCCAACACCATTAAGCGAAAGTCAACCCTTATAATGCTGGCAAATTAAAAAAATGTCCTCGCCCGTTATAAATGGCGCGGCACTTGCTATGATTAATGTTTAAAGGAATTAAAATAAGCGCGATAGCGTTATTTTATCTTGAAAATTTTATTTATGGACACACTTCCGAACGTTGATATTGTTTGGGAGTTAAAAATATTTATGGGTGGTATTCTTAAATCAAGACTCGAGAATTTCTAAGATTAATAATAATAATATCATTTATTTCAGACCATGGATCCATTCATTAAATTGCTGACACAAAAAAAATATTTTTTTTTTATTAAAATACAGCACATCACTTTCATTTTACATAAGATTAATATTGCCGTACTCGTTCCCGAGGCACTGGCGAATATTAGATTAAGAAAGAAGATTAAGAAGATAAAAAATAATTTTGTCAATTTTTTTTTTCATTGGGATGAAACTTCTTACATTTCCAATTTATACCGTTTATATAATCTTTCTAGGTTTTCCCATGGCTTCGCCCGCGTGAATTTCCCACGGGAACCGTGCTTTTTCCCGGGATGAAAGGAGCCCTATGTCATTCTCAGTACTTCCAACTATGTGTATGCAAAATTCTAGGAAGATTGGTTCAGTAGATAAAACGTGAAGAGGTAACAAACAAATAAACAAAAAGCTCACTTTCGCATTTCTAAATATTAGTTAGGATTAGACGATTAATTTTCTTTATATGTGAACAATTACGTAGGAACTTTCTACTTTTAGTTTAAAGGACATTCTCTTTATAAATATATAAAAGCAATGATTTTTATAGAAGAGCGATGTTTTCTAACACAAGCATCTTTCTTTGCTTAAAAGAAAACCTCAACCTGTAATGATGTATTGTTGTGAGAAATAAAGACATTTTGATTTTTGATTTTGATTGTTATATATTTTTTCCTCAGTTATCCTTTATTTCTAAGTATATCTAAGTATCTAGCTTTATTCATCACACTACAATTGGAGTAATATTTTATTAACATCATGGGCGATCAAATATAATTGCTTCTTCTCTCAGCCGAAAGACGTCCACTGCTGGACAAAGGCCTCCCCCAAGGATTTCATCCATGGAGGGTTTTGCCGTAATCGCCACGCTTGGCAGGCGGGTTGGCGATCGCAGTGTGATGGCATAGTACGCGGAAAGATGCTGCTGCCCATCCTCAGGTGTTTTAAATCCCTTAGTCGCCTCTTACGACACCCACGGTAAGAGATAGGTTGGTGCTATTCTAGGGCCACACCACAGGCCGCATAATTGCTTAATTTGTTATTATTAACTATTCTAATATGTAAATTGATTCCAAGTTGTAAATTAATACAGGGTTTGTTTAATCCCTCGACAACTACACCGAAGGCAGTTTCTCAAAACATCGTCACCCACTTTTTTACATTAAAATAAACGAAAGGAAGCTCTTTGGTGCACTTAAAAGAATCGAGAAATGACGCCCTGGGGCCCTTTCCAGCGCTACTGAAATTTCGCGAGATTTATTTGAATAAATTATTTTTACCACCTGCAATGAAGGGTTGTTAAGCAAATTTATGTTTCGCGTTTTTCAAAATACTGGATCTTTTCTTGTTATCTTATCTGCGGACGAATTTGTCAATTGACTCTCTCTTTTATGGTAATAATATAAACAAATCAATCTCTACCGTTTTTTGAGCGCGGGAAAACCGTTATTAGTCATTATGTTGTCGTGTTGCGCAAATATTTAAGTTCTTATATTAACGATTTCTTAAAATACTTAATACTAAAAGAAATGACATCACCCATCCAAAGAGAAACCAAAGACAATGGGCGAAAGAAACATTAACAGGAAATAGTTTATATTCTTAAAACAATTGCAATAAAAGGTCGTTGTCTTGATCCCATGAAACGCACATAAAGAATTCTTACGACATAAAACATTGAGTTAAATTTTGAGTGGCATAAATTGACACTAAAATTCCTCTGCGGTAAAGGAAACAAATCAGTAAAACAAAAGACATGCGTTTGAATTTCAAAATCCGAATGTGTGATTTTAAGTCCATTTGAAATGGAGTGCAGTGATTGGTGATTTCGAATTTGGAATTCCGCGCGCGAGCGCCGTTGATAGATCGGTGATGGCCGGCCGTGGCAGTCCATCGCGTTTCGTTCGTAGTGCATTTGACCAGAAAAATCGCAGAACGTGGCTTCTTTCACTTGTATATCGCAAGGGAGGGGTTAAAAGGGATGCATTTACTTGGCAATAGAAGGTTGAATTAGCTGAAACACATTTTGTTAAATATTTTAAGCTTACAAACAATTCGAAAATCAATCACAATCGTTATGTTATTTGGTAAAGCAGCAATGACCGAACTTATTCAGAACATTATAAAAACAAATTTATGTTTTTGTAATACAAATACTAAATACACAAATCACAAGTATTATAATTAGGTACATTGCATTGATCAACAAACAATAGACAGATATTCAACAAATGTAGAGTTAACTCTAGATAAAAAACATGCAAGGAACATTTGATATAAAAATTGCTACAATTTTTCATTGATTATTGAATATCTGGAATTATAGTCCCAGCAACATCCATAGGAAACATTTCTATTTCCTCACTGACAAAGAGCACATCAAGATTTCGCTGAGACGCGCTCGGTCGTGCGTGAGCACAGCGCAGGGAGGCTGCCACTGCGACCCTTCACATTCAGTGACTTGGCGTCTTGCTCCGCAGTGCATCTTGTTTATAAAGATCAATTTATTTGTAAAATGGTGCATTGACTAAAGCGGCACCTAATTAAATAATTCAGTTTAAAGATCTTTCATCATCCATCATTGCATCACTTTTGGTAAAAAATTGTAGACCCCTGTAGCTACCAAATTTTGCTTTGACGCTGTAAACCAATTGTCTTAATCTTAGCACATGATTTACTAAGTATAGTATGCTGCAGTTAGATTTTTGTTGCATGCTAAAATCTATTTTGCCGTGACCAAAGAAAATTTATTTTCTAACTGTAAAAGGCAGTGAGTCAAAGAAGACTCAACTCTTCCTTCCTCGACTTAAAAAGGGCATGCAAGCCAAAGGGGATATCAAACGAAATCCATCAACGCCTTATAAAGAAATGTCAAAGCACCTAATTCTGTCTTCTATTCAAATTTCCCGACGGAATCGTCGAGAGCGATAGAGATGGGAAATAGGGATGAGTGGATGTGTGAACGGGACAGGTATATGGTCACGGGCGCAGTTCAGATGATTGGTGTACGTGCAAAGTCGACCGCGCCTTTACGTGACTTCTGTGCGTCTTAATATGTGTGGTGTGATTGATTTTGATACTGGAATATTTTCAGTAACACAGTATTAGTATTTACACTCATATAGGTTGATCGTAACGCAAAAATTTCCATTTTATTACCTGAAGAGTGGAAAACCAATGATAAATGCTTTTTCCACTACTTTTTTCCATGTTATCAAGATTTTCTCTCTGGTTACAAAATTTTCCAAGGAGCTGTCAAAATATTACACGAAATGAAAAAATACCTAATTTTCCACAACAAACCACCAATATACTCATCAAGTCATATAGGGAGGTGGACTGACTAGTCTAAACTAGGTTAAACCAGTATTACTGGCAAAAAGCTTAATTAGTTTTCGAATCTTAGTAAAGTTTTGGATTGTTCAGTCTTCCTGTTTCTTCTTGCTGGAATAGATTTTTTTATGTAAAATATTGCATTCGTGTAGTTAGGTATGTATCTTTGCAACTATTGCAATATTTAAGTACCTATGATACTTTCACTTACAATTTATTGTGTGAGTTCTATTTCAAATTAGAAGATATTCTAAAGATGTAGGGACAACAGCTATTGAATTGAGACAGCTATTGAAATGAGATGTTCAAACAATAAATAATCAAGTATCATGATTTACCGTCGCAGTAGCATCAACAGGCGATATACAGTCTAGCAATGGCATACCTTGACTACTGTTTCATGATGTCCGAAGAATTCCGTTCATTCATTGTCTCTCTGATGATTTGGCAACAAAATCTTATACTGTGATTGAGTGAGGTCAATGTGGCAAAACATTCTCAAAAATAATGTTATGAGTTCTTTTCAATCTAGTCATTTCTTAAATTTTATTAAATTCCTTTTTTTCGTATAAATAACACTAACACATTACTTACAATTTAAATTTAAAAAAATCGTGTATTCTTATTGGCTTTTGAACAAATCGGCCTGAGTCCACCTTAAATTTATACTTTTTTGCTTTCCGGTTCGTCAGTATTTTTGTGTACATTGCAACTATTTTAGCAAAAACATTAATGAATTTTTCTTATATTCCACCAAATTGTTCAAATACTGACAAATTACATACCATGCGACATCACATAATTAACGATATATACGTGATTGCAATATCGTCTACAAATTGTCTATTGATGATGCTAAATAGAACTTCTCATTAACTTGTAAATGGCCACGAGCGCAGATTACCTAATAATTAAGATCCACGAGTCAATCAATGAATGATATGCTGCGACATATTTTTTCTCTGTAACGTTGGCGCTAGTTTCTACGTCTGTGTACGAAATACTTAAAGAAAAATCCTAGTTCCGAATTCGGCCGCAAGGATAAATAACTTTGTGGCAATATAATACGGTTAATTGCGTTTTAATTTAATTTTTTTTAAGATGCATCATGTTTTTGCATAAGCAGTGTCACGTTCACACGTGGAATAAGGAAATCGTTTAGCATTGGGGCAAATTCCGAAGGTTTTGACAGGATACTTAATATTACTTTTGGAATTTTCCTTACGGATGTACTTAGATAGAGTTAGTACTTACTTAATTTGAGTGCTTGCTTAACTGCTTAGTTGTCTTCTCTAGGAACCTTTTAAATAATTTTTGCAAAGTAAAAAAAATGGTTAATAGTAAGTGTCCGGTCTAAATAAGTAAGTGATTTTCATTCCATTTTCTTATATTCCATTTGAATCCATTGTTTTATATATTTTTTTGCAATTAAATAGCTCTATTTCTAAATAAATCGTCCGCCATAATGCACAAGTCATGTTTTTAAAAGAGCATATTTTTTCCAACTCAGTTTTTTCATTTGTCGTCACCCACAAGATTGCCCTGCTGTAGCCAGCCACTGAGGGTTGCTATAGAGATTAAATCGTCAGAAGTGGCTTTAGATTTTTGTAATTTTAAGTTTTTTAGGAGTAACGGAAAGAGTATTACTTTTTATTTATTTATTGTACCTTCGTTTTTAAATAAAAATGTATGAATTTTGCTTATTTCAATTTATTATTTATTATCAAAACAGAAAAGACGAACGCTGTGCGCTCATAAATCTGCTGAAAATTTCAAATGCAATGATAATTTCCAAATTCAAAATGATAATGTATTGACAAATATAATTATTATAAACTAAACTTTATGTGCGAGGTTTAATTAGAAAAAAAAATAAAGGAACAAAATAATCAACATACTTACTTATACAAAATATTTTTAAAACGATCCGTCATCGGTCGTTTTAAGATCATTTTGCACAACGCGAAAATATTCTATAGTAGCTTCTATGTTACAAATTAAATAAATTCACTTCTAAAATTCACGCATTCTGTGACACAATGCACTGTGGCGTGCAATTGTGGGTGGTTTAAATTTTACTCGCCTGTCAAAATGTCATTGACATGCAATTTTTCTATAATTCTATTTATAAACGCCACTGGCTTCATTATATCAGATTTTTTTTGTTTTTTTAAATCCATCGTAGTTATTAAAATTTAGAAAATAACTAATACTGGCTGAATATAATTTCCTATTATGAACAATCTCAGTCCTTTCAGGAATGTATAAAACTCAGTTAAAAAAGTACCTATCATGTATACCTACTTATCATCCAGGTTTTCAAACTTTTAGATTTAAAAAAATATACAAATCCGTTCAGTCTTTTTTGTGGGAAACTCAAAACGTCAAAGTATCCATAAAACTTCGACTTTTCAAGATAATTTAGTTTCCATTAATTCACAAAACGAGTAAGAAAAGAAGTAATATTATGATTGGAACCCCTTTGCAATAAACTTTACAAATGCAGACAATTTTCAAAGTTGACAGACAGACTGAACAATGGAAACAGTATTACACGGGAGAAAAAATGTATGCAAATTGTTGTCGAATGAATAGGTTTATGCAGCTAATAATCAACGATATTTCTATTATTATATGTAATGTATAAAGAAGTCAACTAAATTTAATGCATAATAAGCACAAGTTATGTTAATTTTCTGTTGAATATTAGGAAAGTTTTATTAGAAACAAAAAGTTATTCCGTTGATTGTTTGACTTTTAAAAACGAGAAAACTCTTCTCCCTAAACATATCGGTTATTAAGATAATTAATTTCTAATATAATTAGCTAAATAGGTATAAGGACATATTATAATTTTGTACCAACATTGTAAACCCTTTATTTATTGTGAATAAATGATCTATACATATAATAAAACAGTAAAAATATTTTGTCTGTACATTTTGTATTTTTGACTGAAATGAATAGAGGGACACTTAAATAGAATAATAGAAAGCAAAAATATTTTTTGGAATTTCTTGTCTGTCTGTCTGTCAGTCTGTCTGTCTGTATGTATGTACGCGTTTCACGCAAATACTACTGGACGGATTCGAATGAAACTTTTTTTGTTGTATAGCTATTAAGCCTGGGCAATATATAGGCTATAATTGATTTTGAAAACTGGAACATCTGATAAAGAACCTTAATAGAACAGCTAAATTATGAGAAATATGGAAATGGCGCCTTAGCAAAAGTCGTTCAACCTGATGAGCATTTTCTGCTGACGTATAAAAATTGAAGATCTGGAACATCTGATGAAGAACTCCAAGAGACCAGCTACACTATTACATATATGGAAATGGCGCCTTAGCAAAAGTCGTTCAACCTGATGAGCATTTTCTGCTGACGTATAAAAATTGAAGATCTGGAACATCTGATGAAGAACTCCAAGAGACCAGCTACACTATTACATATATGGAAATGGCGCCTTAGCAAAAGTCGTTCAACCTGATGAGCATTTTCTACTGACGTATAAATAGACCGGGATAGAGGATACGGGATAGGACAAAGAGGGATTCGGGGTGGAATAGGTGGTGGTGGTACACGGGAAATTGTAGATATCGAGCAGACGAAGATCGTTTATTGAATGAAATATCACTTTTGATTCATTTTAACATTGCGACTGCACTACGAGTACCTAATATATTCCCGCGGGACACGGGATAACCAAATGACTAAAATTAATTTTGAGAACTTGGTTTAGGTTACTACAGTTTGGAACACAAAAAGATTTTTCATCTAAGCAAAACTTACGCGGGCGAAGCTGCGGGCAACAGCTAGTTATGAATATGATAAAGTCTAAAATTGTATACAAATCAATGCTCGTACCCGTACTAATGAAGATATATGTATAAATCCATAATCTATCATATTTTAATTCAAGAAAAACAACACGAAATGAACTACATATTTCACATAAAACATAACTTGCTATTGTTACTGCCAAAATGAGGTGAAAATGTAGTATATTTTCGTCCCATTCCCAAAATATAAAGCTTTTACGTCCGTATTACATGACACCATCCAAGAAGCAAGGTGTTCGAAATTCCACAGCGAGCACGGCCAATTGAAAAATTACCCTGCGTTATTAGGTTTTCGCAAAAAAACCCTCTTATTGAGTGCAGACGAAAAAAAAAGAAATTGCACGGCCAATGGGGTGAGAAAAATGTCTTAAGGGTGTTAATGTGATCTTTTTAAACTGTAAGCAATTTGTAGGAATTACGTTAATGTTCGTAATTTGTTCTGCATAATGTTTTTTTGAGTTGAGCTTGGCTTAATGCGAATGACTTTTGGGGATTTCTGTAGTATTTCGAGGTTAGATCAAGGGATCTTTAAACTCTTGTAAAGTGCATTGTTATTAATACCTATCTATTAGTTACAGAAATCTGAATATTAGCAGGTATTCTTCTTCTTCTTGAACATAAAACGCTCCTTTGCATCGAAGATTGGCGACCATCATGGCTTTTTTTTTGTTATAACATAGGGCGGCAAACGAGCAAGCGGGTCACCTGACAACCACAACACCAGAGGTATCGCAGGAGTGTTGCCGGCCTTTTAAAAAGACGTATAGGCTCGTTTTTTGAAGGTTCCATTTCCATGGCTATCCGGACTTTTGAACTTGCTGCACGAAAGAGCATCGGGGAACTCAAGTGAAGAAACCAGTCTCTTAGGTTCTTTAGCCAAGAGGTTTTTCTCCTTCCGGGTGTACGTTTCCCCTGGATTTTCCCCTGCATTACGAGCTGAAGAATGCGGATTTTCCCCTCTCATGACGTGTTCGAAATATTGCAGCTTCCTTTTTTTGACACACATCAACATTAGAATGTGTAGTAAAATAAATAGTAATTAATGTGTAGTAGAAAGTTGTCTAACAATAGGTGGACATCACGGAAATATAAATAATAAATATAAATAAGACTCTTATTTATTTTTCCATGGTGGACATAAACGTAAGTATAAAATAAGTACTTTTTGCTCTAACAACAATTACAAGTTTTAATTTTGTGATTTGACAAATCTTTACCTGCGCTTTTCTAGACTTAACCCGCTAAATTACCACATACTAGTGAAACAAGCCCCAAACAGTCCAAAATATACGATTTTGGACTACGGTGAAAACGTGCACATTGTCTTAACTAAATCTACTTATATTATACTTATACATTTCTCTAGCTGGGGTGTGAGTCGTGATGCGAATCTTAAGAGGGAGTCATATCCGGCGACGAAGGCTTTTTAGGAGTTTTGTGATGGTGTTTATGACGATATTAGAGTTTCGGCGAAATGATTGAAATTCAAACTGACTTATTACAAACTGAATGCTGTGGACAGCTTTGTCCGGCACCACATTTGTAGCTTAAATGATGTTGATCTCAAAAATACCTATAAGTATGTTTAGGTTAACTTATAAGATATTTTTTGTTTTTTTTTTGCTCTCTAGAAATCCATACTAATATTATAAATGCGAATGTTTGGATGTGAGTTTGTGAGTTTGTGAATTTGTGAGTTTGTGAGTTTGTGAGTTTGTGAGGATGTTTGTTACTCAATCACGCAAAATCTACTGGACGGATTTCGATGAAATTTGGTACAGAGGTAGAGAATGACCTGGAATAGCACATAGGCTACTTTTTATCCCGGGAAAAAGCACTGTTCCCGTGGGAAATTCACGCGGGCGAAGCCGCGGGCAAAAGCTAGTACAATAATAAAGTACTCTGCTTGCTAAAAATAATTTTTTTCCATTCATCATTTAATAGAAATAGAAATAGAAATCTTTATTTACGAATACGGGTACATACGATGACAAACATGATTGCTTAAAGTAAACCATACATATTCTGCCATGTAGGCGTGTAAATATAGCTTTGTTAACAAAAGGATTAATTAAATTATATAATAAGTTTGACACCATTCAATTGAAATAATAAATGATAACATAATGATTTACATGTCAACCTCATTTAGTTATAAAACATGAATATGGCAATACCTATGCAAAAACATCTCTTTAACCTACAAACATTAAAGTCTTTGATTTTATCCATGAAACAGCATTCATACATACAAAGTTAACTTCAAAGTTGCTTTTCTAAGAAACAACAAATTCGAATCGTACGCAGCCCTCATAACTCCCGCTAATATAACGTTGTAACTCGAAGGGTTAGATCATATCTGCCGTTTAAATCTTAACCCTTGCCTAAGGGCTGTTTTATTAATTTATTTACAGGCGTATCAGGGAAATTATACAAATTCAGCCATAATTGGCCCATATGCAAAGTTTATGTTTCGACTTGATTTTATCTGAGTTTCATATAATTTTCTTAACACTTTACTGGACGGTAAACTGCTATAGCAGTAAAACAATTAAACTTCTATTGTGTCTCGTTTACTGTCCTGTAAAGTGTTAAAAGGGATCACAGATACTACAAGGGAAGTTCTATTTTGTCTGTTATGTACTGAATGTATTTAGATGTTAATTTTTTAATATAGTTACTAGTGCTTAGAGTGATAGTAAAAGCGAGAAGAGGATGAAGAAAATTAAAAAGGATTTATACAAACCAAATTAAGGAAAAGGTCGACAAAAAAATAATCATAAAACACTCAAAAAGTACAATGACCATAAATTAAAATTTAACAAATAAATGTAGTTTATGGAGCTTTCTATTGTTTTCCAAAAATTTAAGGACAATTTCAATGAGATTAACAAAATTGTCTTTACATTAATGATATATTCCTAACTAGCTTTTGCCCGCGGCTTCGCCCGCGTGAATTTCCCACGGGAACAGTGCTTTTTCCCGGGATAAAAAGTAGCCTATGTGCTATTCCAGGTCATTATCTACCTCTGTACCAAATTTCATCGAAATCCGTCCAGTAGATTTTGCGTGATTGAGTAACAAACATCCTCACAAACTCACAAATTCACAAACTCACAAACTCACAAACTCACATCCAAACTTTCGCATTTATAATATTAGTATGGATTCAATGATTTTAATCAAAATTGATTTTTATACAATAAACGGAAAAATACTTATGACGAATTTTATGATAATAATATTAACTCTAAACAATTAATTATCCGAGAACAAAGGAAATTCTGCACACTGGCAACACTGCGACCTCTGGGGCGGGGACAATTAAAATTAGAATATCTTAATTCATATCGAAGTATCATGGTTGCCATCTTAATGCGTGTGTGTTCCCTAATTCCGGGGTAAGAGATAAACCTAGCGTTATACTTGGACATGTTTATTCGTACTTAAGTGAATGTTATGTTGTTTATGTTGCTTCGTAAGTTATCTGTGAGGGTTTCTGTGTTCTGTAAGTACCTATATTGAGTTTGTATAATTATTTGTTTAATAAGGGAAAATTACATTTTCAGGAAAATATCCTAAGAGTACTTTTATGTACCTAATGATTACATTTTATCCAAGTTTAAGTATTTTGATTCTCAAATATTTTTCTGTGCTCATGAAAATTTTCGATTGTCACCTACAATATTTGAGATTGAGATTTTTGTAGGTAAATAATTTTATAGATATGAGTGTGGCCACAAAGAAAAAATAAATACGTCTAATTGTTATTTTTTTTAAAGCGAATTGAAAATAGGACGATACAACCGATACAAAGAAAGATCAATGCAGCTCGACCTCTGGACCATATGACCGAAGATTTAGCACCCTAGCCATAAAATAAAGGCCAGGTCATTGTACGTGCGTCCCCCGAGAATGTAGGCCAGCGATCGATGCTGCTTAAAATTCACTATAGATGGCGTGGCGGGGGAATTAGCTCGAGGAGGCGGGGAAACTAGCTATGGTTTTTTGATGGATTGAGATTTTGGTTGATCTCTGAGATGGTTCTTAATGCTAAGATTACCCTTAGCCGCTAGTACTACTAGTAGTAGCTGAGGGTAGTCTTAGAAGAGTTTCTGGATTTCTTTTACTTCTTGGAGATATAACTTTAGTTTCTTTAGGAGTGATGAAATAACGTCGTAATTAAATAATTACTTTTCTTTATTTTCTCGCGCTATTTTCTTAATTCAATAATTATTTTCTCTTCCAAAAGATTCATGAAGCAAAAACTTTCTAAAGGCTGAAAAAATGTTGCAAATTTACGTCTTTAATTAGGTACCCATAATGCAAGGTTAAATCATTACTTTTAAATTAAGTCATTATGCCCAATAATTCACCAGAAAATCACTAAATCTGGTGAGCAAAAGCCCTCAAATTGATTCCTAATAACAGTACTGCTGGTTCATCGAACTGTTGCTACCACCAATGTCAAGATCGTGGCGACAGGTTCAAACACCTGTCGCGCTGTTGAAGAAAAAAATGAAAATCACGAATTATCCAATAAGAAGGCAGTTTTCTGACAACGCGATAAAGTTGGCAGTTCAGTAGCAGGAGGAAGCGGGCGCGGAAAATGCCACTGGTTGTGACGATAAACTCGACACATACGTAGAGCAAGCAAATACGTAACGAGGTATTGATTTAGGCCAAATTCTGTGAGGATGGAGATACAGGTAGATAGGCACGCTAGTCGAGACAAAAAAACAACTAATAACACCCATTTGTTGGTTGTCAACTAACAATCAGGGTTAAAAAGCCAAAATGAGATTTAAATACATACCTACTTACTTTACATCTAGTGGGCTAAAAACCAGAGACAGCTGTGAGCCAAAGTATAAATCTTTAAAAATATTGACAGTGCCATCTTTGTACATTTATGAAATAGCTGTTTTTGTTAAAAGCAACCCCAAATTATTTGCGAAGCTATCAGATACGCGACCAAATTTGCGACCCCAATACATGTATAATATATGTACTCAGCATTGTACCCTGGCACAAACTAGGAAAAGCCTCTTCGGCATGGCACCCAAAGTATTTAATAAGTAACCTAACACATTAAAAATGCTTGACCTAAAACAGTTTAAGAAGCAATTATTTAATTTTTTAATTGACAAATGCTACTATTCAATAAATGACTTTTTAAATGATAATTCAATACGATATTAATTAATTAAACTTTGACATGTACTTTTAATCTATTTTTTTTCAATATTTGTATGCTGTTACCGTCAAAACATAGAGACACTGTTTTATATTTTTTAACATGTATACCTATTACTACCTATGTTTTACAAATAAAGTATTTGATTGATTGATTGATTGATACATAAAAAATGATAGTGTATTATTCTTAATTGCACTAAATACATACAATAAAAGTATAATAGGGTAACCTTCGGGTCATATAGAGAATGCTATGTGAGTGCAAAAATATAAACTTACATAAATTTTAGCAGCATTTTTTTATAAAAGATTGGTTTGCTCTTTAAGATGAGGTCTACGCATTTGGAGAAAAAACTCATTTGTTATAAGGCTATAAGAACAGAATAAGGCAATAGTTGTCCATATTAAACCCGCTCCCGCTACCTCTCATGTCACTACGCCCACAGCCGGCGTACCATTGCGTCCGCGCTTCAGATCGCGCCTCGCGTGACCGTGTCCAGCAGATCGATCTCTTTATTGATTATAACCAGAGAAATTCCAACAACTAACCGTAATACTGGCTGAAAACAATGGAAAACTCAACCGAAAATTAGCTCTAACCCAAGTAGAATTAAAGTCTATTTTAGCGTAATTGTTGATGAGATAAGGATCGAAAAAAAAGTGAAAATTTACTAGAAGTGGTTCCGATCATGCTAGTTGAGGAGTTACAAAGAATTGGGACTATGCCAGTTGCTTTTTTTTACGTTGGCTTGTTTTTACAGATTAACGGACACTTTTATTCAATTTATGTGGAAATGTTGAGACATTGAACAAGCCTCCTCTATTCGTCTTTTCAACAGTTGGGATGAACGTTAACATCATGTATCTAATAAGTCCAACTGAAGCCGCAAAGACAGAGCTGAAAAAAAACAATGGAAACCCCAACTAATATTTGTTTAGTTTTTTTTGTTACCTCTTCACGCTTTATCTACTGAACCAATCTTTTTGAAATTTCGCATACACGTAGTTAGAAGTACTGAGAAGGACATAGGCTACCTTTCATCCCGGGAAAAGCACCGTTAACGTGGGAAAATCACGCGGGCGAAGCCGCGAGCAAAAGATAACAACAACTACACAACTGTAAGCTGTAATACATAACTGTAAGCTTAAATATTTTTAAATTCCACACTGACTCTTATAACTCCTATATATAATACTAGCGCCCCTCCCCGGCTTTGCCCGTGAGGTACATACATAAATTGTAGCCTATGTCACTCAGGTATAATGAAGCTTTCTATTGGTGAAAGAATTTTTGAAATTAGTTCAGTAGTTCCGAAGACTATCCCCGTACAAACAGACACTAAGAAACATTTCCTCTTTATACGAGTAATATAAGTGTGATTAATATTTTCATGTTATTTACATCGATCTAACTCACTCTTTATATCACACTAGCTTTTGCCCGCGGCTTCGCACGCGTGAAATTCCCAAAGGAACAGTGCTTTTTCCCGGGATAAAAGGTACCCTATGTCCTTCTCCGTACTTCTAACTATGTGTATGCTAAATTTCAGGGAGATTGGTTTAGTAGATAAAGCGTGAAGAGGTAACGTTTATACGACGTTTATAACGAGGATACAGTTTCGCATTTATAATATTAGTTAGGATTAGGATACACAAGAAAATACAAAAAGTAGTGAAACAAAAAGAGAAGCGTACAAATGGCGGACTTATCCCAAAAAGGGATATACATAGAATTCCAAAAAATAAATTGTATTTTTTTTTTTCTATGTGATGATCTTAGGTCTTATGCGGGTTTCTGTATTACTTTTCTTCAAAACTCTTAAGTAAATTTATTACGAGAATAAATTGAACTTTTAAAAGTTTACTTGCGTTCCAAGAAATAAGCAAGTATAAAAAATAGTGTTTAAAAATTCGAGTGGCTTCTCATACACTCTAAAAAAGTATATTGATAGCTCTGTTAGTTATCGATTATTTGAAGTCGTATTTGATACTAAGTTGAAATCATCGTTTTGGCCAACGATAGAAGTCAAAGTCAATAATTTTTATTTATATAGGCTTAAAAATAGCACTTATAAATCGTCACTTTCTTGTTGTTTAGTTAGTTGACGTCATAAAATTACTTAAAGCTAAGGTTACCACCGCCTCCAAAGCGCAAGTGGAGAAGAGGCGGCGCAACAAACTCCACTGCTGCATTTTCTCCAAAGACGTCACTTTACAACATAAATGACTGTGATAGAAGCCAAACCAGTAAAAAAAACCTAATCTTACATACCTGGGGCCCTGTATATCGCTTTACGTAGAATCTTCTCTCAATCCAGCCCTGGCGAACAAACTGCAGGCATATAATCAGTATTACCAGTGTTACAGATTATATTACCGCGATACTGGCAACACCGATCACACCGGGAAATTATCTAAACACGCAGGGTCCGTTAGACCGGAAGTTGCTGCGGCTTCCGCCGACCGCAGGCTGTGATTCGCTCACACAGACAGACTGCAACACAATATTGTATTACATGTTTACGTTGCAATTTACGATTTGCACCTGATTGTAGAGTTACAGTAGTATAGTTAAAAGCAGATTGATCCTAGATTTAAGTTGAATTTGGGTTTTTCCTCGGAAAGAAAATATTAAAGGAAGTGCCTGAAAAAAAGCGCAATGCTGAATAAATTGGAAATAAAAATAAATATAACAAGCTAATTATTTAAAAAAAAAAACACTACAACTTACATAGCCTATGTTACTCGGAGAAATGCAAGGAATCTAACAATACCCTTCACATCAAAATCTGCCTTCAGGACTTATGGTGGAATAAAGAAACTTACATACATGAACCCTGAAAACATAACACTCCTTTTTTGGTCAGTCGTGTACAACAAGAAAAATCTATTAAAATTGTTATAAAATTGCTTAATTCTTTGTTTTGTAGGTACTGTACTTTTGTATCAGTGTACAACAAAGTTTAATTTAAAATAAATATATATAAGTCGAATTCTCCTAGAAAATAGTTACGCGAGATATTAGCACAGATCTTAAATTCTCCACCTTAGGACGAAAACAAAGATCAGCTGATCGGCTACGTGTTGGTCCTGGCTGAATACTAACGGCGGATAAGTGAGACGTGATCCAGCGAGGGAGAGGATCGAGGGGTGAGGAGTGAGGAGTAGAGGACCAGATGTGAGGTGGTGAAGGTCAGGTCAGGACACTTGATCTGATATTGATGATCGATGATTGCGGAATTTTGAAAATTGAATAAATAGCACTGGCCGTTTATAAGCTAACCACCTAAAATAAACTTTTTTTACGTAGTAGTAAAGAAAAACAGTTTTTCTTTGTATTTATTGTTTGAGTGATTTTATTGACGACCTCCATGGCCTAACGGTCATCACACCGGAGATCCCGGGTTCGATTCCCGGTCAGGTCAAGATGGGAAATTATGACCTGGGTCGTGGATGCCTAAAATATAGTATCGTATCCTATAACACAAGTCTCGGACTTACTTTTGGCAAAGAAAAAATACACTTTTTGGGGCTAACTCAATTTGTGTGATTTAAAAAATATTTTTTTTTTGTTATTATTTTGAGTTTATTCGAACCATTAAGGAAGATTCTACGGAACATTATGATGTTAGGCAAATTTACCGGAAAACCAGAGTAGGAGAGCGTTGTACAAACAAATAGCTTCAATCAAATAGCTAATTGCATCCAGAAATAAAAACAAACCAATTACAGGAAAATTTACACTTTACTTCTGAAACGACCTGAAATTATATAATTCGAATTTTCTATTCATATTTCATAAATTTTTAAATAGATTCACCTGTGCGCAGTATAAAATTCTAAATAATTTAAATAAAAAAGATATAACCAGTGTTTTATTTCAAGGTTTTCTGTTGAATTCCAAATGCGCGAGCAGGATGCGCGGTCAGATGAGATTAGACGACTCGTACGCAGCTTGAATTATAAACTTATTAAACACTTCTGTAGAAAGTGTATAAGATTTAGAGATTAGATTGACGACTTCTCTATTGTATAAACGTGTTAAAGGTGCTAGAATATATGCTAACTTATGCGCATTTTCGATTAGCCATTTTGTTTCATTTATTTATTTATTTAAACTTTATTGTACACACATACAAAAGTAAAGTACAAAAGGTACTTAATGCTAAAAGCATTAAGTCGTCATCACGTTTAGAAGGATTTTTTCGTTAAGTCCCACTTTTGGATCCCATTTTTTAGATTTAGATCCTTAGAAAATATAATTGCTTTCGAAACGGTAATAATTTAGGGAATTAGGTGGTACTCCTGGCTGAAAATAAAGGTTGGTATATAATAATATGTGGAATAAGGTTGAATTCCCTGGAACAGAAGAAAGGTTTGGCCTCTGATCTGTGGTTAGAAGTATTTTTGTTCGAGCAATGAAGACAAATTGTGTCATTGATTGAAATTGTTTGTATTTGATATACGGTTGGCGTATATACACAGGGTGTTTCGTGGAAAACTAAAATTTCCCATTTTTTTTTTTTAATTTTATTTATGAATACATGTGCCTGCTGCTGCTGGTGATTGATTGATAGAGTCATTTCTCAATATTTTTGAATGAAAAGTCATTTTGCACAATCGTACGACACAGAAAATACTGTTTTCCCGGTTGTGATACTATTTTATTTTTGTAGAGCCCCGTCTGTAATCTAATTTACGTTCAGACTACACAGGGTGCTCCGAAATTGACAATAATTTAAAAATATCAAGCCCTATTGAATTAGCAAGAAAATAGACTACTCTAAAACCTAATTATCTTAATTAAACGAGTGGCCTAGTGCTAATTACTAGCTTCAGTATCAGTCGAGGCAGACAGCTTGTCAGTCAATAAGCTCGTAAGCTCGCAAGGTGCCCCGCCCCCGTACGTTCATTCACTCATTACTCAGCTACTAAGCTAAGTGTTCGCCTATTAACGGTCCCTAAGCAATAATTAAAAACCATTACGCGATTCCAAACTAACCACAACAGACCTCCACTGGCGCGCATCCAACCTACAACTCACTTATTATATTCTATGAGCACCCACTATAAACGTATTCCTGAACATATCACGTAGACGACTACTACCAATTTCAACCAATCAGAGCGCGACAATTCAACTTAATAGCTAAGGCCACGCCCAATCACGTAACCGCCTATTACGGGCCGTGTAACGACGCAGGCTTTTAACTTAGCGATGACGTCCGATCGATTCCGTCCCGTTCGGTTATAGAGCGCTGTCTCGCTCTAATTTCCCGAGTGGCGGCCGTGCAGGGTGTCTAGGCTGAGTGTGATAGAGTCGCGTTTGCCGCGCGTGCCTGCCTTCAGTCGCACGTCCGAGGCCGAAGGAGGGGGACGCATGCAACTGTTTTCGATAATCGGCTGCGCGTTCCGTACGTGAAAAGCGGACAGTATCCCGGCAGTCACGTCCGCGTAAAAACGGATATATGCCCAGAATATTTATTAAGTGGGTGGCTGTGCGTGACTTTTCCCCTGTGAATAGCTAGCCCCGTAAATGATCGGCCGCCAAAATAGTACGGGTGTTTGTTTGGTAACTGAAAACGTCCCGAGCCTGAAACGGTCGCGGCCGGCCCGCTAACTCTCGGGAACTTCAAGTGACGTCTCATCTTTTACGATCGCAAAAACTGTCTATCATCAATCGGACTGAAACAGCTGATACAGTAACAATTTGAGTGATCGTGAGTGACAAATTCGAATATGGAACTGTGATTGAAAACACTTAGTGCGGACAAACAATTTTGATACTCGCCAATCAAAATGATGGTAACGAGGAAACTGAGCGCGAGTGGTAAATTGGACTAGTTATTTTTTCAAAAGTGTGAAAATGTTGCCGTATCAGGCGGTGGCTATGGACTACGCGGTGGCTTCGGCTGGTTTCCATCACCACCAGCGGCCCGGCGGGCTGCCTGGAGTGATGGGGCTGCCGGGGCCCGGGCCAGGCCTCAATCCGAGCCTGAACCCGGCCTTCACCCATTCCTGGTTCGTACAGACAAGCCCGGATATCTGTCGGCAGCAACAAGCATCCAACCAATCGCATCTTGAACCTGGGCACGTTTCATTTTTTCTTTATATTTTTTATTTTTAGTTACCTTTATTCAAATGTTTGCAATTATTAAGTTGTTTCATAAAATAATAAATTTAACATAATCTAATTTACTAAGACTAAAAAAATAAATATAAAATAATTTATTGATTGCAAACAATATGTTACACTGTTAATTGCTTTATGTTGCTTTGCTGTTTTATTATTTGATATTTGTGCTTTTTAACAATCGCTTTTAGATTTTAGAATAAGTTCATTTGACAATTGATGTTGTACTTCAATGTCTCTTAATTTTCGATTAACCTAAAAATATAAATGTACTTACCTAATTTAATTTTTTTCAGCGGACTACTATATATATTTATTTTAAATGCATATCCAGGCCATATTTAATGTAATATCTCAAAAATCAACGTTGTATTTTATACTGCCTAATGAAAGAACAGAGCAAGGTAATAAACTTTTAAACGTCCGCGTAAAGCGAAATTACCGAGGAATATTTCCTGATTCGTATCTCTACTACATTGTTATACAGGTTTCTAACATCAGCTCTACTTGACGAGTTGCATCATCGTTTTGTCCAAAAGTCGTACAGGAAGTTATATTTTTTTATTATTAAGATACCAGTTGGATAAATTAAGAATCCTACAAGTAGTCGTAGGATTAACATCTTGTTAGATTTTTTAAATTTTCATATTAAAATATTGAACTTTATAAAATTATTTTTACTTTACAATATGTCCATAATGATATGTCGAAAAGAAAATGAAATATGGATTAAATTGAGCACTAAATATACAGGAATGCCAGAAAGAGCAAAGGAAATAATTCGTTATGCCTTTATTGCTTTCAAAATCTAATAAGAAAAAGTTATTGGGAAATCACTAATCTCATTCAGGTAAATCTAATACCACAAAAATCTAAATAGGTATGGATAAAATGAAATGTTCTGGCGATTTGAACAATATAATTTAATTTAAGTATATTAAAAAATCGAAACAAAAAGTATTATAATACTTTGTTAGGGCAGCATGGGCAGAACTTGTTCTTAAGCAGAAATTAAGATATTATCATGTCATGACCGTTGAGCGATATACCACTTGGTGTTGTGTTTTTGAAACTAAAGAATGTCATTGTTCTTGACATTTACTTAATTTTTATATTCAGTAAAACAAAATGACAATCAAATTACCTAAATCTACATCTTACTACCAGATAAAATAATTCCACACTTTACCTACCTGCCATATCTATATAAAAAATATACTAAGAATTTAAGAACTTTATTTTAAGATCATTTTTATAGCATTTGAAAAAAAAATTACTTCATTTACCTATGTACTTAGTTCATAATTTAGAAGGTCCTATTTCTCTCAATTGTTTCATTTAAATAATGGAAAAAGAGTAAAAATATAACTTAATCGTCGCGATCCAATTATTTTATAAAAACATTTTTTTGAATCCTATTCATCCTAATGAGCTCTGTAGCACAACAAGATAACATTACCATATGAGATATCGTCACATCAAGTTCGCCTTCGTAATTTGTCGTTTTCTCAGAAAAGTGTATACTTATGACGAGATAAAGGATTGTACAAATAATAACTCGAATATGGTTTATCATCTTAATTGGTCTGAGAACTTAGCCAATTTAAAGTTTTGGCCAATACAATAAAAACATTTTTACTGAAGAACTACTTTAGAAATAAATAAAAAATATCTTTATTTTGGTGAAATTAGGAGAACAGAGTGGATACCTACACTACAAGATAAATAAATGATACAATTGTTCGAAAATTAGTGTTGTTGGCAAGGAATAGACAGTCATTGCATAAATATTCTATAGAGCCAACACAAGCTCCTTAACTTACAATGATGGAACCAATAATAAAGTTGGTATGTTGTGGCATTTGGGCAACTTTATGCTTGTCTGCGACTTCAATACTACAATAAGTTAATCAATAGGTAATAAAATTTACATTCGTAAGATACTCGTTAGGTATCTATACGATCTCAGAAAAACATACCTACTTATTCAAAGTGAATAATTTTACTTGTGTGATTTTTTCCGGGTAATAAAATGAGGGTTTTAAGCATATATTATTATTATATTTGGATTGTATACTATCAAATATCAAAATGCATCGATCGCGGTAGGCTGCGTAACTCAAAATTCTGGTTTCATTGACTGTCCCAGTTGCGTTACAGCCATAAACTTGAATTGTAGTAAACCTTGAATGGAAATTGTTAATACGCAAAAATTCACATTTTTAAATGTAATAAAATTGTACATGCCAAATTGCAGAATGCGACTACTAAGAAAATCTTACTTAACTAATATTAGGTAATTATTTTTATCTCACGGATGTTATAAATAAATAGGTGTATATGTGTCCTTAAAAGTTTGTGAATTTATTCAAAGTGAAATTGGAAATTAACAGCAACAGTAGATAATCCATACGGAAAACAACTCAGACAATTCAATTCGAGATATTAGGACCTACCAACAAAAATAACTTTAAAATAACTATTGCTATAAAATACTTAAAAAAAAATATTGAACGTTAGACTTGCTGGTTAGTTTTTTTTGTTTTATTCTCGAAACAAAAAGCATCTTTTGACTCAATCTGAAGACAAGACCCTTTCACACTTCATCAAAATTCTAAAGATCAAAAAATGGTTAAAAAACCCGCATCCGACTTTTAAAATATTTTGATTGGAAAATAAAGAGCGTTACTAAATAACAGAACACGTGTATTGTGAACAACGTTATTGTATAAAAAAGCTTTTAATTAAAAAAATGTTGCTTTCATACTTACCTACTAGATGTTGAAAAGGGTCAAACGCAAAGCACATAAAAAACATAAACATATAATTTAGTTACTAACTAGATACTCTCTTTAGTCGTATTTCTCATGACTGAGGGTCGTGGTCATTATATAAATAAAAAAAAATCAATAATTTTTATTGCAGCCAAAATTGCCATATCAAAATAAAAAGTAGGATATTATATGAAATCATACACACAGAACTACAATCTTGGCAATTTTAATGGAGTGGTTTGCCATTGCCTTCTCCATTTCACACGCTAGCTGATAATCATCAACCAGAATGCAGGTTTCCTCACGATGTTTTCCTTCACTGGAAGCAAGTGGTGATCGATGAAAACTAACATAGGTAATGAGTCAGACTGGTATACACTCATGTAGCACGGGCAGGATTCGAACCTGGGACCTTTGCGGCCACAGGCGGGCCACCAACTACCACTCCGCTACCGCCGCTTCAACTAACTGGATACATCAACGCCTAAATCAACTCTTGCAGTCATGGTCAATACAAAAAATAAATAGCACCGACAAAAAAAATTAAAGCACTCATAACCATAACCTTTCTTTGTTTCGGAGGCACCGACGACCAAAACACGATTACGATAATCGTTTCCACAGTAGTATCGAATAATATCGAATCCATTAAACAGTTTCGATATTTATAGGAATAAAAATCGGATTCAATCGTTGCACCTGAGCGGGCAAAAACCGTTTTCTGACCGCAACGATTTGAAAAACAGGAGTATTGAAGGTATTACTAAAGCTCTGTGGTTCTGAATATACTTAGAGTTGAAAAAAAAATGTTTATGTAATCTGTTGATGTGTTGCCAAGTATCAAGTGGTATAGGATTAAAAAACTGAGAATGTGCCAGCTCTACTCAAATGGCAGAGTTTGATGTCAGTTAAATATATAAGTCAACCAGAGATATGATAAAAATAAAGCAATGATTTTTTTTAAACAAATGCTGATGGCAATTGTTTAAAAAAAAACCAGTTTGGGAATATGCCAAATTAATTATTAAATACAAAAAAGTTTATGAATATATCAAATTAAAGAATACCAACATGAAATTTTGATTTAATTTGCGATTTGATTCATGTATTGACTTGCGTGTAAGAAAATAGATTCCGATTTTTATTTTATATGTAAAGCCCTAAAACAAGTAAAATTTGAGGTTATAATTAAATTAATTAAGTTGAAGAGACGCTTCTAAGTTATCGGAAGTTTTGGTTATGTAAATTCGGAGAGTTTTCCAAAGCTTTGAGCCCGAAATTTGCGTTATCAAGAGAGCTTGTTTGAAAGTTTAATTTCTTTATGAAAATGTTGCCATAATCAAAGTAAAAATTATAACTTGGTTAATTCACTTTATTAATAAATGGCTACTCTTTCACGCTAATTAGAACCAAAAATAATAGTAGATTAATATTTAGAGGAAACGAATTTTTTGTGTAGATCTTTAAATACACAAAAATGATAAAGATTTTTATTTCTTACTTACTTACTTACTATCTGGGCTCAGTGACCCAAAATGATTTTTGGCCTTTTACACAAACACAAGAGCACGCCAGCGCCTCCGGTCTCACGCAAGGATTTTAATTTCTCGAAAAAAAAGTTACAAAATTCATTAAATTGTATTATAACTTATCAAATAAAGTGTAACATTTTTTTTTTCTCAAACAAAAATTCTAGTTACTTAGATCAAAATTCATTAACTAATAACATCAAAATTCATAACCTATCAAATAAAGTGTCACACGAACCATCGCACTTAATTGAGATATTTCTCATATCTTCGCACAATGGTAGCATTATACGCGATAATCCTTCGCGCCCCGTTAGATCTCGTCTGTCGTTACCCTTATTGTTGTACTCATATTTTTGTACTATGGAGACATTGATTTGATACCATCGCGATACTATTAACTATTTTGTAAGTCAGTGACGTGACGACTAATGTTACATGATGTAATGTTTACAGTTTATCTGTCTTAATGCCAATATTGTAAGTATCAATACGCATGCATTTACAAACAGAACTTTTTCAGTCATTACGAGCGACCGTGGAGAAAAGACAAAGAAAAGAAATAGGTAGGTACATACTTACTTGCAAACTTATAATACTTACATTAATAATAATTGCATTAGTTTTAACAAACATAACTTTCTATTATTTTCTATTCTTTTTAATTTTTGAATAGTTTTAATATTAGATTTTAGTTTTCTTAGTTAATTTAGTATTAAATGTGTATATATATTTTGTTATACAATTAAATTCATTGGACTAATTAAACAAAAAAAAATCTATAAATATATGTATAATTTTTGTATGTTCTTTTCTGTAAATGGTGCAATAAAGTGTTAATCTATCTGTCTATAATAAATATACTTTCTATTTATTTTTATAAATCCAATATACACTTCATAATTATTTTGCACTTTTCTAACACAGATCAGATTTTTATACAGTCACTTCTCATTAATGTTCTGGCCTTTCTTTATTTCTTATCTACGTTCAGATAAAAAACGAGTCTACATCTTCTGAAAAGCCGGAAACACTCTTGTGATACCCCTGGTGTTACAGTAGTCCATGGGAAGCGGTGATCGCTTACCATCAGGTGACCCGCTTGCTCGTTTGCCGCCCTATGTTATAAAAAAAAAGATGACGAATTCCCAATTATTTTTAGAGCACAGTTGGTCAAAATGACGAGCAGAGATTGTCTTAACGCCTGCACCACATGTAAAGAAGCCAGAATTCGTTGGTCGTAAAAACTCGAATGGGTAGAGGGCGCGACGAATCGTGATGACTCGGGGATTTTTGCTGATTGAGCTCCAACATACAGGGTGTTCATAAGTATGGACTCTCTGTAGTTGTGTCACGAGAAAGGCTTGTTACCGGTTGGTACCTGTACCAAATTCTCATATAAAGTACAGGAAAATATCGGTTCTTTCCATGAGTTAAGCTGGTCACGAGAGACAACGAAAAGCAACCATAGGCCTTTGTCCCGAATGCCGCATCCTAACATAATAAATTACATTATAAATCCTAATATTATAAATGCGAAAGTGACTTTGTTTGTTACCTCTTCACGCTTCTACTGAACCAAACTGAAAGTTTGAAGTACAGAGAAGGACATAGGGTACCTTTCATCCCATTCAAAAAACACTGTTCCCGTGGGAAATTCACGCGGGCGAAGCCGCGGGCAAAAGCTAGTAAAAAATAATGATTAGTTCAAAAGATGGCGTTCAGGACCACGGTCCCGGTCTTCCAGCAAAATATCTGCTAATTCAATAGACTGTGTCAAAATATTTGCTTAAACGATTGTTTTTAATTCTTTGATTATCGTACATCATCATTGCAGGTCTTTATAGACGTTTACAAGGATAATGGATTAGTTTGGATATAATTGGACTTAGTTTTGGATATGCCACAAATGCCACAAAAAGCCAATGGAATTAGAATATCATTTGATATTTGTGGAAATAAAATCCATGTTGCGCATAATAGATTTATTTGTGATGGACGATATGCCTTCAGTTCACATAAAAACGATTTTTTTATTAATTTGTGTCTCTAACACTTATGTTGTTTAACATGGATCAACCTGTAGATGCTATAAAAAGACAAATCGTAATAGATCTATATATTGAAGGGCCGGCAATCATTTCTGGACTTCCGAATGATCACAACAAAATGGCATTATTTCTGTGGAATAAGATTCACATTCGCGTGAATCATTTGACATGAAACACATTGTATTCATCGAAGTTTAGTGGAGTAACCCGGATATTGATATTGAGTCTGTGGTAAAGACGAACTGGTTATGTGGTTTTTTTTTTATTTGAGTCGACTGCCGACTTGCAGTCTCGGAGTAAAAACCTCAAAGATTATGCGACTTAAGTACTCTCTTAAAGAAATTAAAAAAAAAGTAATATGCGACTTGATCATATTTTTTCGTATCAATTTCTTTCTCTATATTTGTGTTTTTTCGTGTTTGTGCTATTTGTTTCTTGATGTCATTTTCCAAACACAACTTAAACTCCATGAACCTTGATTTAGTGTGCATAACTAGATTCAGTTAGTCTCGACATTTTTTGCCCGCCATTTTACTTTAAGACCAAAAATGTAAATCGTCCCCTGAACTTTTTTTATTATAGCAAATTTTGAAACTTCTTTATTGTTTATAATTTACAAAACTTAGTCATTACATTACTGAAATAAAAACCCTTGGACTTATAATCTGTCCTACAAAAGTAAAAATAGTCTATGGTATTTTAATACAAATACCAACGAGAATAATTGAAGGGTCAACCGATCGATCACAGACCAGTCCGTAATAGGACAAGTGTCCCGAAAATGATCTATTATTTCCCCTTTACCTCATCAGTCGAGTTTTCGACCCCTGTTGTTTTAATTTCTCCTTATATGGTCGAATTCGCGATAAACTGGGGTCGGCAAGGGTTGTCTACGGGTTAACCGTTGACATGCATTCTGGTATTTTATTACATTATTTATTTCGAGTTATCTGTCCTGAGGCCAAACGGCGCTACTTATTCTGTATGACTTACAATTTCGGTGCAAAACAGTCTCTGATGGCTAATTTAATGAAAATATGAGACGAAACTCTATAATACAATTATTATTTTATTACAACCCTTACAAACTATCGTTACAGGATATTCTCCCAATACAACAGTTGCGATAACCTATCTTCCATTTTAACTAAATTTAAAACTTACATAATTACTTTGATTTTGATAGCAAAGAATAAATATAGCCATTTTAGTAAATTCATTTAGGTGCAGCTGAATATATCTATTAATAATTAGATGAGTACAATTTTTAACCGTTGCGAGTTTAAAAGTATTCATGACTTCTTATCTGTAGAGCTTAAAATCCCGTAAGCATCACTTAATCTGTGACTTAATTCTGCAAATAGCAATAATCGCTAACGAACGGCGAGCCAAAACTGCAAGTTGCCAGACAAAAATACGGGAAAAATTCGCCTCGCCTGGGGCGCAATCAGCCATCCCTTCAGACGATTATTGCAAATAACTATTATTTCCTTCTCCTTTCAATTGGCGGCAAATGCAGTCCCGACCTTCCTTTGTATTGCTAATTTCGGTTCTGCTAGTTTTATTTACTTACAGATCAATATAAAGCTAATACAATCAAAGAAAAAAGCGAGATTTTGCGAAGGGTACGCAAATAAACAAAAAGGTGATGTAAAATACCAACATTTGTCGGTGGTAAGCTATCACATGGGGCCACAAAATCCCCTTACTATTTTATTCATCAAAAAGCTATCCTTGGTAATCCGGGCTATTGCATTTATGAATGAAACAATTTTCCAGTATCGCGGCGATTTCGGCAGGCAATTTGCTAAGCGGCGGTCTTCCATTAGTCATCGCCGTATCGACGCTTCTTTAGTTTGGTCATTTTTTGTCTGGAAAAAGCTGGATCACTGCCCACTGGGGTGTGTTGTGATTTCGCCTATTTATTTATTATATGTTCCTATTTTTGTATTCGTTGATTTTGTGAGAATCGTAATATTAGTTGTTGATATTGGTGATTTTTGAATTTTCAATAGCATTATATTGTAGTTTTTAGATTGAATTTGTCAATCAAGTAAACATATGTGTATATATTTGCCGTTAAACTGCCTAGCAGCTGTAAAACTGAGTTTTTTTAGGGAAATAAATAAATTTAAATTTAACTCTTACAAAATAAAATGATTTGTTAAGTATATGTTCATTGACCACTGGTATTTGCACTTAAAATTAAAAAAAAATATTTAAATATAAGGTAGCTTCGTTTCCAACCTAAAATTCATTCATTTTTCAAACGAAAATTGGCTATGACGTGATTATGAAACAGCTAAAGAGCTGCAATTTGGCGGGCATACAAATCGCCCCACTGGGCCCAGGGGACAAGTCGCCATTGGGCATTTATTTTCATCCCAAACTTGCCCCGTGTTATTGAATATACAGGCGATTAGGTATGAATTGTATGATTTATACTTTAACTATCTCAATGCTCTTCTTGTTACGATCATGCCTTGAATTAAAGAATATTCAAAGCATTATCGATATGAAAAATATGGTAGGTAAATGCATGTTCAGTTTATATTTCGAGGCATTTCAAATTATAAAAACATAAAAAGAAAGTCATTACCATTATAAAATGTATTCAATTTTAATTAAAAAAATTTTAAGTAAAATTGAATCTATTTGATTCAATCAAAATTGAATTGAATAAAATTTTTATCATAATTTTTTTACGTAAGTAGGTACATAATATCTCGATGGTTTTACTGTTGATTTCTGAATGATAGATGATCAAATATAGAACTTGTATTCATGATTATTTGAAGTAATTTCTTAACATTACAACTAAGTAATGAACTAATGTAATAGGATAACAGGAAAAGTAAGTGGGTAATATTAAAATACCCTGCGTAAGGTCACTTCCATCACATCCCTATTAACTCCTTACAGTGTGAATTTCTTCCGAGAATCATTAAGACTGTCGTCACCTTAAAGTGTTCGTCTAGAATTCGCCGAGTCATATTATACTCATCTGGGGGATGGCTGTCCCGTGAGAGGATACCCTTCTGATTATTTCCGAACGGATACTGCGACTTGCTAGTTTTGATGCTGGGAATTTTTAATTTTAAAGCATCGTTTTAAAGTTCTGCTCTGCAGAATTCTCATTGCCGAGCGAGATCAAATTGATTGAAAATGCTTGTCGTTGCATTGATCATGTTTTGGTTGTAATAACTTGTAAGCTTGTTAAATTAAAAATGTAAAATGTACAACTCAAAGGTGACTGACTGATATAGTGATCTATCAACGCAGAGCCCAAACCACTAGACGGATCGGGCAGAAATTTGGCATGCAGGTAGATGTTATGACGCACGCTAAGAAATGATTAACGCGAGCGAAGCCGCGGGCGCCAGCTAGTTCTCTATAACTCCATTCAGCAATGTCCGTTTTCTTCAAAATGATCTCATGTATACCGCTAAGTTAACTAACTTTGCAGCAAGTTTCAAGTTCAATCTATTTTTAAAAATAAATTAGAATATTTACAGTATCTACCACCATCTTGGTGCTGCAAAACATGTAATATAAATACGAGTATATTTATTGAAAAATCCCACCCAGTATCAAAACTGGCCACCGGCCCACAATCAGTACACGTAATAACATTTCTTACGGAGACTATTTGACACAACTGACCAACGTGACCTGTACTTTGACACGCCAACCCATCACAAAGGCATCACGAATGACTTTTTGTCACCCTTTGACATTTTCCAATTAAAAATAAAAAAGCAAACTACAAAAACCTGGATCGATTTTAGATTTGCGCTCGAGTATTTTAAATGAGAACCAAAATGCAAACTGGCCACAAAGAATTAAAAGTTTATTTTTCGAATTGTTAGAAAAAGGATGTTAGCTTTTTCGAAATTGTATTTGCAGAATTAAATTGATTCTTTGTAAAATGTACAGGTCATTAAATTGGCAAGAAAAAATATAATGACACTTCTTCTATTGTTATTTTTTTTATTCCTATTCAATTAAATTATGATAAACTGTAAATTGAATTTTATTATTAAAAAAAAAAATTCGGTCATCTTATCTTCTTATGGATATTAAAATAAAACTCGTAAAATGTAAAATGCGGATTGTTTGGAAAGATGCTTGGAGATTTATTATTTTTTTAAAGAAAAACCTAAGTACCTACTGAACATATTTCGGATAGGGTAAAACTTGGAATAAATGAACATCATTACCATCTTAAATAAATCCAATATGTTTATTGTCCGTACAAAACACATCAAGAAAATACTCTTCTGATTACAATTTGCGATACGAAACAGTAATATCAATAATCCTAAGCGTAATAAGCCGATGACATTTCATTTCCTACGTCAACTATCACCCCTCTTTTATTTGGTTATTATATTCCCTTCGTTGACACAAGATGGCGTTATAGCATCGTTTAGTTAATGGCTAGGTGTTGCCATGCTAATAATATGCATTGGATTTGCAAATTAATCGACTGCGAAGTCGGTCAATGTTTTGTTTGGAATTCTGTGAAGAGAAATAAATAAGCGGTGTAGCCTCTACTTGGATTGCCAAATCATTAATGTAACTTAAAATGGCCGGTGAAAAGAGCACTATTTTATTAAATAATATTAAAGTAAGGTTTATTTTCTATTCAATAATAGAATAGAAGAATAGAATGAAATAAACCTTAACCAACATCTCAGTAAGTATTTTTTGACATCGAAGAGTTTTTATATGTTTCATAGGTTTTCACATCGCATGCAGCTGTTATTTTACTATATTCTGAAATATTAAGAGCAAAGAAATCTATATTCAAAAGGATCATATCCTGAATGAAAATGCCGTCTTGGGCTATTTGTATCAATGTCATACTCTAATCTACTTAATCAATCGTTATGAGATCCAAGAAAAAGTGTGAACAATTTGAATATCTCGTAAGTGACCGTGGGGTCCAGGGGACAGGCCCTGGGGATGTGCCGGTTGACTAACCCAGGGTTGGATATCCGCTTTTAAAGAAAACTAGCCGACCCTAAGCGTGGGGTGTGAAGGCGAGACTTTTGTTAACTCCCGGACCATTTGTACGCGATAGATCGTAAATTTACTTATGGAGTCTGGCATAAAACGGATTTTAGTTTCAGCTAAAAAGGTTCAAGGAAAAGCAGGATTAGCATAGAAAAAAACCTAATCATTAGGACTAAACTCATAAAACTAGGACAATATAAAATTACACATTAGCCTGTAAATAGGCTAGATCGTAATAATATTAGCGTATTTAATTATATTAAAGTATGTTAAGAAAAAGGAAAAAAAAAAATTAGGACTAAGACCGAAAATAACGAGTCGGAAAAATATAATCCTATCCATTTATATAGCATCTCAACTAACATATTTTGTTAATGGAGATTTTTTTTTATTACATTTGCATATGCATGAAATTATTAATACCTAACTCTTCAGTTATCAGAAACATCAGTAGTATAATGTTCCAAAACTAATGTACTTACGGCGAATTTAAAGCACTTAAAAATTCCCATTAAAAAGCTTAATACCTTGTAACGTCTTCAATACATCTTTCATAACCGCATAATAGCCACTCATAACCCTACTGCGGCGAAAATTATCAAAAACCGTATTGTTGTGGCATTATCCGTGTAGCGAAGTGGCGCGGTCGGTAGAACCACTTATGTCACAATGTGACATGTCATATTTGTCAAGAAGTGGGATTATTTTACCGGGCGTTATTTATTTCGGATGAAAGAGGTGTGAGAATATTGTAGAGAATCGACATTAAAAAATCGTTCGTCAAGACTAGCCCATTGATAAAAAAAAAACTTTTAAACTAATTTGTCTATTTGTAATTTAATAAATACTACTTATAACATAATATTCTTAATATTATGTTAAAGAAATATTATTATGAAGAAATACTTTGTTACTTAATCTCTTCAGTATTTTTTATCTGAAAATTCCCATAGTGCACCGTTATTTGCAAACAAAAATGGAACTGTTTTCCAAAAGTTTTGACGAGTTGGTTCAAAAAAATTCATTTATTTATTTGCCCACCATTTTAATCGTATCCAAGTGATAAAAAGGTGCGTCGCCCCATACTAATCGCTCTACACCTTTCTCCATCGCATCTTCGGTGATCAATACATTAAACCGCAATAATAAAAGGTGTTTAGACATAAAGCTATTGAGGCGTGAAACACTCGTTTATTCCCAGGCCCAAACGACCGCGGATTATGGCGCTATCATTTGAGGGGTTAAGTCAGAGGTGTCAAACCCTTCAGGTTCTGACAGTTAAGCTAAAGATGTCGTTTGGCTACCCGTGTTTTAATCTGTATTTTGTACACATGCTATTAAAATGTAACGATTTTATTCATTCTTTTCTAAAAAGGTGCAATTTAATACTTCAAGATTCAATATTGCTACATTTTGGTTAAAATTTAGTATGCTACAAGTTCAAAAATAGAAAAAAAATTAATACAAATAAATACCTACATCCAAACGAATTTCTATAGGAATTTTTAAGCCTCGGAAGACAATAATAAAGTAAGTTATTTATAAATTATTCGTGCACAACAAAACAAGCAATCTCGTAATACAATATAAACCTGTCAACTTTTCAACACGTAACACAATCGTCCAGAAATGAAATTCCTGTCATCCTGACGCATAGGGTCCCGTGGGAGCGCTAATTTTCCTACCGGGCGCAACTCAATTTGTCCTCTCACATTAACCATAACTACTGCGTCGCCAGCCCGCTGGACGCCTTTACGACTATTCCAGGGTTCGATTCCGGACTTTTTTCCCTCTGTCCTATTTCAATTTGCAAGAAAATTCTTTTAACTATCATTCTACGAACGAAAGTAAACCTTATAAACTTAGGTTCAGACTCGAATTTGGCATGACAAATAACTGGAGTTGTAACTTTTGGGCGCCAATAGACACCAATCAACACTGACCAGAGCTGCTCAACATTTTTTGTCCAATTTTAGGTTTTGGTCCATAGGCGTTTGGGTCCATTTTTAGATGGCGACTGTTGAGGGGGTCAAAACGTTAGTAGCGTATTGCGGGTTCGATTCCCAGGTGTACGGGGCGTCGGGACACGTACGTGCACACTTAAAGACAGCCACTTCTAAGATGAAGGGAGGTCCGTCATAAAAATTGGACAGAACAAAAACATTGGAGTGGACTGGATTTGCTATTTTTAGCAAACTTTTCTAAGGTAATGAAAATAATTTTTTTAAAGGAAATCATACGATAATTACGATATCATATACGATTAATTTGCTAAATCAAAATAAAAAATGAATCTAGCTAAATCTATACAAATCCACGCCGAACTAAAATACTACTAAATTCTTTTACATCGGTTTTCATTATTTTGCAAAATATGTATGTACTCGTATGTACCTGTTTTGACTTTTTTTTATCGAGTGATCTAAATATATTAAAGAGTTTTTTTTAATATTTTTTTTTGTACCTATTAATTCACAGCACTATAAATTATTACATATTTACTCGTTTCGTACAAAGTAAGTAACATAACAATGCACTTCGTAAATATAGTACCTACGCGCAGTGACACGTCCAAGAAAGAACGCTCTGAAAGCACTAGAGCAGATATCTTTAGCTGCAAAAGGGGACTACTTATCCATTTAGCTGTAAAAGTTCGGAATGCCTCATAAAAACCATTAGATTCGACTCCTGAGTGAGACTCGATAGTCTAAGCGGTCACGGGAATTTTCGTAACGATCAGGGAAACGGATAGACTTGCTTTTATGGGTTGAAGAGTAGTCCCCTAATGTGAATGATGTCGGTCTGCCGGCTCTCAGTGGTAGCTTCTTCGAGCTATAGGGCCTGGAAGGTGCTTCATTGTTGCGAAAAAAAAACGATCTGAGAAATGGTTAGTTTTAGTACATATTTAAAGTATGGCATCTCCGCATGTGAAACAAGTTGGTCTGCCGGCTGTCAGTGGTTGCATTTCAGAGCTATGAGGCGCGCAAGTCACTGCATAGTTACAAAAAAAAAAAACGATAAGAGAAATGGTTAGTTTTAGTACCAATTGGAAGAATGGTGTATCCACAGATGAAACGAGTTGGTCTGCCGGCTGTCAGTGGTTGTATTTCAGAGCTATCATCGTTCACGTAAGTCGCTTATTTAAGGAAAAAGTCTAAAAAAACATTAAAAAGCGGGAAAATAGGCGAATTTTTCTAGTTCATGCCAGCCGCTGTCGTATCTGCGTATGTTTGACCCAACCTCAAACTTGCGCCGCGCACCACCGCACTGTGGGGAAAAAAATCGCCTCTAGAGAAAAAAAGGTTTTTTTCAGAAAATTCCTCAGATCGTTTTCTATTTTTTGCAACAATGAAGCTCCTTCTAGCCTTTATAGCTCAAAGTGGCGACCACTGACAGCCGGCAGACCAACTTTTTTCACATACGGAGATGCCATACTTTGAATATGTACTAAAACTAACCATTTCTCTGAGCATTTTTTTTCGCAACAATGATTCCAGGCTCTAGAGCTCGAAGGGGTAACCACTGAAAGCCGGCAGACAGACTCGTTAACCTGTGGAGACACCATTCTTCCAATAGGTACTAAAACTGACCATTTCTTTTACCGTTTTATTTCGTAACTATGCAGTGACTTTCGCGCCTCATAGCTCTGAAATGCAACCACTGACAGCCGGCAGACCAACTCGTTTCACATGCGGAGATGCCATAGTTTGAATATGTACTAAAACTAACCATTCCTCGGATCGTTTTCTATTTTTTGCAACAATGAAGCTCCTTCTAGCCTTTATAGCTCAAAGTGGCAACCACTGACAGCCGGCAGACCAACTTTTTTCACATACGGAGATGCCATACTTTGAATATATACTAAAACTAACCATTTCTCTGATAGTTTTTTTTTTCGCTACAATGAAGAAGCCGGCAGACCAACTTGTTTCACATGCGGAGATGCCATAGTTTGAATATGTACTAAAACTAACCATTCCTCGGATCGTTTTCTATTTTTTGCAACAATGAAGCTCCTTCTAGCCTTTATAGCTCAAAGTGGCAACCACTGACAGCCGGCAGACCAACTTTTTTCACATACGGAGATGCCATACTTTGAATATATACTAAAACTAACCATTTCTCTGATAGTTTTTTTTTTTCGCTACAATGAAGCCCCTTTCAGCCCTTATAGCTCAAAGTGGCAACTACTGACAGCCGGCAGACCAACTTGATTCACATACGGAGATGCCATACTTTGAATATATATGCTAAAACTAACCATTCCTCGGATCGTTTTCTATTTTTTGCAACAATGAAGCTTCTTATAGCCTTTATAGCTCAAAGTGGCAACCGCTGACAGCCGGCACACCATTTTGTTTCACATACGGAGATGCCATACTTTGAATATATACTAAAACTAACCATTCCTCGGATCGTTTTCTATTTTTTGCAACAATGAAGCTCCTTCTAGCCTTTATAGCTCAAAGTGGCAACTACTGATAGCCGGCAGACTAACTTGTTTCACATACGGAGATGCCATACTTTGAATATATACTAAAACTAACCATTCCTCGGATCGTTTTCTATTTTTTGCAACAATGAAGCTCCTTCTAGCTTTTATAGCTCAAAGTGGCAACCACTGACAGCCGGCAGACCAACTTGTTTCACATGCGGAGATACCATACTTTGAATATGTACTAAAACTTACCATTCCTCAGATCGTTTTCTATTTTTTGCAACAATGAAGCTCCTTCTAGCCTTTATAGCTCAAAGTGGCAACCGCTGACAGCCGGCAGACCAACTTGTTTCACATACGGATATGCCATACTTTGAATATATACTAAAACTAACCATTCTTGGGATCGTTTTCTATTTTTTGCAACAATGAAGCTCCTTCTAGCCTTTATAGCTCAAAGTGACAACCACTGACAGCCGGCAGACCAACTTGTTTCACATACAGAGATACCATACTTTGAATATATACTAAAACTAACCATTTCTCTGATCGTTTTGTTTTTCGCTACAATGAAGCCCCTTTCAGCCCCTATAGCTCAAAGTGACAACCACTGACAGCCGGCAGACCAACTTGTTTCACATACGGAGATGCCATACTTTGAATATGTACTAAAACTAACCATTTCTCTAAGCATTTTTTTTCGCAACAATGAAGGCCCTAGGTATAGCTCGAAGTGGCAACCACTGAAGGCCGGCAGACCAACTTGTTTCACCTGTGGAGACACCATTCTTTCAATAAGTACTAAAACTGACCATTTCTTTTACCGTTTTTTTTCGTAACTATGCAGTGACTTTCGCGCCTCATAGCTCTGAAATGCAACCACTGACAGCCGGCAGACCAACTTGGTTCACATGCGGAGATGCCATACTTTGAATATATACTAAAACTAACCATTCCTCGGATCGTTTTCTATTTTTTGCAACAATGAAGCTCCTTCTAGCCTTTATAGCTCAAAGTGGCAACCACTGACAGCCGGCAGACCAACTTTTTTCACATACGGAGATGCCATACTTTGAATATGTACTAAAACTAACCATTTCTCTGAGCATTTTTTTTCGCAACAATGATTCCAGGCTCTAGAGCTCGAAGTGACAACCACTGACAGCCGGCAGACCAACTTGTTTCACATACAGAGATACCATACTTTGAATATATACTAAAACTAACCATTTCTCTGATCGTTTTGTTTTTCGCTACAATGAAGCCCCTTTCAGCCCCTATAGCTCAAAGTGACAACCACTGACAGCCGGCAGACCAACTTGTTTCACATGCGGAGATACCATATTTTGAATATATACTAAAACTAACCATTTATCTGATAATTTTTTTTTCGCAACAATAAAGCCCCTTCCAGACCCTAGGTATAGCTCGAAGTGGCAACCACTGAAGGCCGGCAGACCAACTTGTTTCACCTGTGGAGACACCATTCTTTCAATTGTTACTAAAACTGACCATTTCTCTTGCCGTTTTTTTTTTTCGTAACTATGCAGTGACTTTCTCGCCTCATAGCTCTGAAATGCAACCACTGACAGCCAGCAGACCAACTTGTATCACATGCGGAGATGCCATACTTTGAATATATACTAAAACTAACCATTTCTCTATCGTTTTTTTTTTTCGCAACAATGAAGCCCCTATAGCTCAAAGTGGCAACCACTAACAGCCGGCAGACCAACTCGTATCTGAGAAGCTTGATGCGAAACAAAAATTATCAGAGAAATTGTTAGATTTATTACATGTTCAAAGTATGGCATCTCCGCATGTGAAACAAGTTGGTCTGCCGGCTGTCAGTGGTTGCATTTCAGAGCGATGATGCGCGAAAGTCACTGCATATTTACGAAATAAAACGGTTAGAGAAATGGTCAGTTTTAGTACCTATTGAATGAATGGTGTCTCCACAGGTGAAACAAGTTGGTAGCCTTCAGTGGTTGCCACTTCGAGCTATACCTAGGGCCTTCATTGTTGCGAAAAAAAATGCTTAGAGAAATGGTTAGTTTTAGTACATATTCAAAGTATGGCATCTCCGTATGTGAAACAAGTTGGTCTGCCGGCTGTCAGTGGTTGTCACTTTGAGCTATAGGGGCTGAAAGGGGCTTCATTGTAGCGAAAAAAAAACGATCAGAGAAATGGTTAGTTTTAGTATATATTCAAAGTATGGCATCTCTGTATGTGAAACAAGTTGGTCTGCCGGCTGTCAGTGGTTGCCACTTTGAGCTATAAAGGCTAGAAGGAGCTTCATTGTTGCAAAAAATAGAAAACAATCCCAAGAATGGTTAGTTTTAGTATATATTCAAAGTATGGCATATCCGTATGTGAAACAAGTTGGTCTGCCGGCTGTCAGCGGTTGCCACTTTGAGCTATAAAGGCTAGAAGGAGCTTCATTGTTGCAAAAAATAGAAAACGATCTGAGGAATGGTAAGTTTTAGTACATATTCAAAGTATGGTATCTCCGCATGTGAAACAAGTTGGTCTGCCGGCTGTCGGTGGTTGCATTTCAGAGCTATGAGGCGCGAAAGTCACTGCATAGTTACGAAATAAAACGGTAAAAGAAATGGTCAGTTTTAGTTCTTATTGAAAGAATGGTGTCTCCACAGGTGAAACAAGTAGGTCTGCCGGCCTTCAGTGGTTGCCACTTCGAGCTATACCTAGGGCCTGGAAGGGGCTTCATTGTTGAAAAAAAAAAAATATCAGAGAAATGGTCAGTTTTAGTAACTATTAAAAGAATGCAATGTTAGCAAAAATAGTATTAATAAAAAGTCTTCTTATTAAGATCAAAAATGAAATACATAATCAGTTTTTACCAAAATCGACGTAGATTTTCTGAAGAAAACCTTTTTTTCTCTAGAGGCGATTTTTTCCCCACAGTGCGGTGGTGCGCGGCGCAAGTTTGAGGTTGGGTCAAACATACGCAGATACGACAGCGGCTGGCATGAACTAGAAAAATTCGCCTATTTTCCCGCTTTTCAATGTTTTTTTAGACTTTTTCCTTAAATAAGTGACTTACGTGAACGATGATAGCTCTGAAATACAACCACTGACAGCCGGCAGACCAACTCGTTTCATCTGTGGATACACCATTCTTCCAATTGGTACTAAAACTAACCATTTCTCTTATCGTTTTTTTTTTGTAACTATGCAGTGACTTGCGCGCCTCATAGCTCTGAAATGCAACCACTGACAGCCGGCAGACCAACTTGTTTCACATGCGGAGATGCCATACTTTGAATATGTACTAAAACTAACCATTTCTCAGATCGTTTTTTTTTCGCAACAATGAAGCACCTTCCAGGCCCTATAGCTCGAAGAAGCTACCACTGAGAGCCGGCAGACCGACATCATTCACATTAGGGGACTACTCTACAACCCATAAAAGCAAGTCTATCCGTTTCCCTGATCGTTACGAAAATTCCCGTGACCTCTCGGTCTACGAGTGCAAAACGGAATCTCGGCTCCATTTCCGTAAAAATCGAACGTGCGATAACAATGCTTTTTTTATTTCGAATGTTTTGCTCCTTTAATTATAATGTTAAATTCTGGCGTTGACATACTGCTGCATATCGTCATCTAGAAGTTTGAGACTGGCTGGAAAGAACTAGTTAAAAAAGTAACGTTAAATTTTATTAGAATAAGCCGTGTCTGATATTTAAATGATAATTATAATGGCAAGCCAGTCATGATATCACTTGGATTTGTCAATATTAGTGGCTTTTAGCCATAAGAAGGTTCTGTTGTTACTTTATAAGTAAGCATTTTTGGCTCAACACAAAGTAGCATAAAGCACTAAAATTACTGAACTTGAATATTAAGAATAAAATGTAGCTGTTTTTCTTCATGATATCACTTGGATTTGTCGACATTAGGTGATTTTAGCCATAAGAAGGTTCTGTTGTTACTGCAGAAGTAAGCATTTGGCTCAACAAAGTAGCATAAATCAATAAAATTACTGAATTTGCAAATTAAAGAATAACATGTAGCTGTTTTTCTTCATGATGTCACTTGGATTTGTCGACATTAGTGGCTTTTAGCCATAATAAGGTTCTGTTGTTACTTTAGAAGTAAGCATTTCGCAACAAAGTAGCATAAGTCAATAAAATTACTGAATTTGCAAATTAAGAATAAAATGTAGCAATTTTTCTTATCTATATTGTCTACGGCTTAGCAATATCGAAGCTATAGATCACGATAGCCGTAATCCAACCTAACCATATATCATACGGTAATTGACGTAGGATATTAGTAGCCGGTGTAGTTATTAGGAGGGCAGGGGGCCCGTCAAATTAACACCGTGGCACTAAATAGCTATTATTGATCTCTCCATATATCTTCTGGGGGTTGACGTGTTGACGTCTTTTTAGGAATATTTTTTGAAATTAGAATCTTCTGCTTTTTCGAGTGTGTTAGTGGCCAACGTTCGTATTTTTTAAAAATCTTTCTCATAGTCGGTCACTCTTGACAGAGTGATCGTGGTTATGCAGATGGTGCTGGCCTGAGATCTTCTGTACTGCCCGTCCCCTGGGCGAAGGTTGCTGCTTTTGCAATGGCTCTTCACCTCTCTATTACTTGCATTTCAAGCGCACTGGACTTTTAAATAGCTTATGGCGTCTTTTACATTGTATATTGAATCATCTTTGACTTTTGATCACTTATGACTCCGAAATCGTCTTAAACAGATATAACGGTTATGATTAAATTACAGTCGTGGGCATATAAAACTGATCAGAGGGTTTCCGACTGTAACAAATTTATTTTTCTATGAACTCTGTATCGATGGAGCAACTTAATATTGTATTTAATTATTAAATCAATTACATCAATGCCGATTTTATTGCTCATGTAAGTATATTTTTACCAATTACAGCATTAGGTTAATTATAGTATTATGTTGCTACAAAAGCAGGATAATGTAAAAGATTGCAACAGGCAGGGGAGCTCAACCCTCGGTCAGTTTAAACTTTAAACAATGTTAAGGGGTTACCCCACAACTGACCAAAGCCCCTCAAAACATTAAATCAAGCACAATCGTTTACCCATTTTATACTTTAACTGTTTAACCTTTATCAGACAGTTTGATCTAGAAAGGGTTTAGGTTTCTTTATTTTTAAGAATTATTAGTCCCAAAGCAGTAGTAATGTTCTGATAACGTTTTAGTAGTTCTTTTAGAGGGACCACTTCGATTTTGAATTTAGATAAGAAACGGATTTCTGAAAGTACATGTTTTTTAAATAAAATCGTATTGAAGCTTTTGATATGAAATTCTTTTTTGAAATAAGTTTTATTCAAGGTTTATTTTAACTATTCAATTTCAATGTTTTAATGGGTACTTGTATCAAGAAATGAAATTTGAAGTTCAATTTCGCCATTTTTTTAGAATAATCTCACCTCACGAACATATTATCTATTGTTGCTACTTCTTAATCACCGTAAAAGGTTATCATTATCACATAAACTTATTTATTATTTTATTATTTAATAGCCATCAATGTCCCAGTACTGGGCAAAGGCCTCTCTCACCTTCTTCCAAGACTCTCGGTCTAAGGCTATATCGCGCCACCGTTTACTTCAATTCGTCGCACCAGCGCATCACATACACTGTTACTTTAAAAACCACCTTTAAAGCACTTTCGTGTGACTTTGGACAATAAAAAGTAAACATCAGACATGCATCAAAATTCGAAAGTCAGCGACCCTAAACCCAGAACTCCTGTCAGCCAACACGTATAAACAAAAGAATAAAGACGCCATTCGAGAATGGCCTTACTCAGGTGCCAATAAACCTTGGAGACGGTAATCGCACGCGATCGTAAAGTTGCCCATCATCGGTTCGCTTACGGTGCAAGAAAGGTTTAGCACCACTGCCCATAAATTGGCATCACTGTTTCATTAGGTATCAGTAGTTTTGTTGACCTTTGAGGAAGTAATGCGATTAGATTAGGTGCTATTTGTATTTACTAGGTTTTTTAAGTAAAAGTTTAATGCGTTCGAATAGGTACCTAAAATTTATTTACCGGGAAATATTTTTTACATGTTTTACAAAGTAAATTGACCGTACATTACGTATGCTGTTTAATTACGTAGGTAATTTAAAACTGCATTTTACTAATACTGTTTTTTTGGAAATATTTTTTATATTTTTGTTTATTCCATAAAATTATGAGTTATGTTGATTTACTACCATAATTATCAAACTAAATATACCTAGTAGTGGAAATTTTCAACTGAAAATACTTGTTTTTTAAAAGTTTATTCCACGCTTACAACACTGGCCAGTATCAAAACAAAATCTGACTAACAAAACGAATAAATTTTAAAATGCTGCTGGCAGGAAACAGACAGGCATCTCACCTCGAAAATGTAAATGTTCCATGTTTGAAATGTAAATGGCACAATAAAACAGTGGCTCTCATTAGCAGCCCCGCCCCCGGGGCGTGGGGGGCGTGGCTGGCGAGACTCCCACCGAAATTATGGGAATTTTTCCCAATTTCCATATTGTATAAAAATATGAGAGGTTTTATTGAAATATGTAGATTTATGTAGTCGCGGTTATGACAAATCTCCGGCGTGGGAATGCGGGATTTCGTGATATTGAGAATATTATTACCGACAAAGTTTGTGGGAATAGAATATTTTATGACATACTAAAATTATGGTGGATATTCCATCCAACTTAAACAACTAGAACATATATTAATCATAGGTCTTCGCACGCGTAGATCTTCGTAATCTATGGGCTAAAACTTGTTTCTAAATTAAAAAAGAAGAATTCGAAATAATAACACAACCAAAGAAACAGCAACAACAACAAGAAATCTTTATTAACATTATTACATTTTAAGATACATAAAGTAACTTACAACTAAAAAACACGAAAGGAAAATGCGCAAAAGGCGGCCTTATCGCTGAAAGCAATTTCTTCCAGGCAACCAATTGAGAAATTGTTGAAGACGAAGTATATGTTGTGCGGGTTGGGTTAAGGAGAATTTTTTTCTCCTACTGACTGATAAAGAAAAAGAAAAATTAATATTCTAAACTTGAAACGGCTAATATTTTAAATCACGTGTGCCAAAACTACCGTCATCATTATCATCATCAACAGCCTTCCATGACCCACTGCTGGGTTTAGGCCTCCTTCCGTCTACGCCAACCCTCTCTGACCCGGGCCATCTTACTCCAATTATTTCCAGCAAAATTCCTAACATCGTCGACATATCTAGCTGCCGGATGCCCTACGCTCTATTTTCCATTTCGGGCGTACAACTCAGTGACAGCTTTACTCCACCTTCCATCGTTTCTCTTAGCCAGGTGCCCAGTAAATGAATGAAATGAAAATGATTGATGATGCGGCGCAACAAACTCCACTTATGCATTTTCTCCAAAGACGTCACTTTACGACATATGTCTTACAATTAAATAACTATCTATGTGGACGAATATACATTGAAGTCCAGTTCCACTTACTAACCTTAACCTTTTTTTACAGCATCCTCGAGCTGCGAAAAGAAAAAAGTCGAGACGCGGCTCGGTCGAGACGAGGGAAGGAGAACTACGAGTTTTACGAGCTGGCGAAGATGCTTCCTCTCCCAGCAGCCATCACCAGCCAGCTAGACAAGGCTTCCATCATAAGGCTGACCATTAGCTACCTCAAACTGCGCGACTTCTCCGGGCATGGTGACCCCCCGTGGAGCAGGGACCCCCCGCCGACAAGTAAGGCCTTGAAAGGTTGGTGATCACTGACTTTTTCATTTGTATTAGTTTCTAGAGCATGTTTATGGTTTTAGGTTTACTAAAGGTGTTTCAGAAAGTTTTCCAAGTCCTCTTGAATTATTTACAAATTCTAAGGAGAGACTAGTAAGTACTCATTTAGGATTATTCTTAACTTTCTGAAACATTCTTATAGGTAAGTATACTAGCTTTTGCCCGCGGCTTCGCCCGCGTGAAAATCCCACGGGAACAGTACTTTTTCCAGGGATGAAAGGTACGCTATGTCCTTCTCAGTACTTCTAACTATGTGCATGCAAAATTTCAGGTAGATTGGTTCAGTAGATGAAGCGTGAAGAGGTAACAAACAAACAAACTCACTTTCGCATTAGATTCAAGATACAAAGACAAGGCAATTGATAAGTTAAAATAACTATATTATTTAAAATAACTCAATTTTTTCTAAAAGTTTAACCACAAAATTTTATGCCTCTTTACAATCACAAACCCTTTTTCATTTCAAATTTTTCAAACCATAATTTTCATTTCAAATCGCGGTATGGCAATGATTGAATTTTAACCGTTAATCAGGCATATTGTCATTATTAACCATAGCCAAACTAAATTCACTAAACGTAGTTAGTACCCCTTGTAGAGTTATGCAAAATGGCGGTAGGTTTAAAATAACGGAGGGTTAGCAAATCAGATTTTCCTTCGTCAAGCCATTGTCTGATAACTGTGTTACTGCGCCCTCGTACAGACAGACAGACAGGCTGTAATTGTACTGAGGTCCTTGAAATCTTTATTTGAAGTCCTATCTACAAGATTTTTTCTTAGTATCTTTTATAGTACAATTTTCTGATCATTTCAAATAGAGTTCAGGTAGATTTTTCCTTATTTTTAATACCTACTATCTTATGTCATCAATTAAGTATCTTTAAAAAAAGGTCATATATTTAATCTATTATTTCACTTCGATAAATGTCCTGCAATAAAAATTATATACCAAAACTTAATATTTCTTCTTTCTTATCGAGTGTGTTATTAGGCGTAGATTTTAATTAAGTCGCCTAAAACATCACTTATCAAAACTTAATGAAATCACAGAACAAAAATAATACTTACCCATTTAGATCTATTAGAAAAAAAAAACATAGTATAGTCGTTCGCACAGTGATACGGAATAATCTTTACGTGGACAAAAAATCTGCAGTATTCTAAGTAAATCACACACATTGTTTATTGAGGCGTACTCCCAAATAAATGCACCTTGGGGAGCGTATCTCCGCAATGCTTCAAATAAATATTACCTATTCAATGGCGAAAAATAAACGTTTGTTTTAGTCACACATGTGCCTCTTTATTATGGAAATCTCGAGTTCCTTTTTGTTTACTTTTACTGATTTCGCTGATTGTAAGAGGTTTTTGTTTAAAACTTATTTAATATACTTATTTTTAATTTTCTCATTAGATCGTTTGGTGAACTTATTTATAAGTTTCACCTTAAATTAAACAATTATATTTTTCAGGAACAAATTACTTCACACATTAATAAATAATAACACGAAATTCTATTAGGTACTTAAGTTTATTCCAAGTTAAATATCTCTAACAAAAGAAAGTATTTATAAGTGCAACATTTTCATTTTTGTAATTCCATACAAATTCTCTTTTGATAAACCCATAACTCATCCTAAAAATCTAAGAGCCTTGACAATGCGTTTTTTTAACACACACAGCACCGAAATTCGTAACAAGTGTACCAATAAAACACCCCTGACAAATCCAATTTTGGCCCCTAATGCGCTTAATACGACCACAAGGCGAATCACTACATACGCCACTGTCATTTTAACTCAATTTTCAAACCGGCTTTCCTTACTCCTGTATTCAAATAAAAATATTCGAGACAATAAAACATGAGCATTTTGGGGTTTCAAAATTGTCTCACAAAATACTTTGGGGGCTAAATTCTCAAGTTTCCAATACACTCACGTAAGCAATAAAGAATTGTAGGGAATTCTTGTAAATATGGACCGATATGTCTCCTGTATTGGCGCATTTGTTTTAAATTATGTAGGTACTTATCGGAACATTGTTTTTTCTTCCAAGAGTACACTAATTTGTATAAAAATGTTTATAAACAGAGTTTGTTAAATAATTTTGTGTCTAATTTTTAATTAAAAAAATTAAGATTTATAGTTTCAAAATAATACATAAAGGTGTTAGTGTTAGATCAATTAAGAGATACAATCAGGAATGAAAAGGGAATAGGGAAGACTTTAGCCCGCAAAAATAACAAGATAAACTTACGGTAAGCTTGTCAATAAGCAAATTGTAAAAGACACCGTGTCTATAAAAATAATAATTAATTCGTAAAGGGCGTCCCCCTGGTAACAATACGCGGCGAATTGGGCCAAAATTTTTAATCTAATCAATTAACAATCAGTGCAAGCGATATACCGCTTGTTAGTGCCTGCTTATTTGCTCTACGTGACTTGGGTCGTTATTCAAATTGGGGTTCGTTTTGGCTACGTCTTTTAATTGGCACCACTGTGCTGTCTTTCTAACAACTTGTCTTCGGTTTGGGCATTTGATCGTTTTGAATCTCATCTTTGCAACTTGATCTCATTACTATTTTTTAATGTACTTACCTACCGAATGTATTCTTTTTTAGGTTATTTATTTTTCAATGAGACTGAAAACGATTAAATCGACTTTATTCATATCTACTGGTTTTCGTGGTTTTCATCATCAATAGTTTTTGTATAAGTGGCTGCACCAAATTATTTGTGTTCTTGAGGGTTTCAAAGATTTTATTTAAGTACTTTTAATTTCAAGTCCATCTTGGCAAAAGAATCAATTTACTTGATCACTTGTAAATCTTATCATCTCAATAATAAGTAAGAAGTACTACTCGAACCACGATTTTAAATTCTCTACGGTATCCAGAATAACGTAAATTAAAGTATTCTAGTTAGTATGAAGTTGAAATACGTCCATTGCGCGTTAAGCATTAAAACGAAATGTTAGTTTAGTATCCCCGCGTGCAGTGTATGTCGAATTAAATGCAACACAAATGTACGTGCACTACAAACTGTGGCTAACTTAATTCCGAGTGCAAATTGTCTAGTTAATCGAATGACAGGTCATGACGGTGTGTGGTTGCTAACAGGCGGACGAATGGCTAGATATCATTTGGTAACTATTTGAAACTATTTCGACTATTGAAGTACTAGGCTTGATCGTATCAATTACTTTCCTACATTTTAATTTCATCAGATTGATGTTTTCAATCAATCAATCAAATCATTTATTTCGTGAACATAGGTTACAGAGTTGGTGTTATACAATAGGGTAGATGACAACAAGTCAAATTAGTTACTTTTTTCTAAATGTCAAAAACAATAATTTATATGGGACTTGTATGACAGTACTCAACGGTGACGTCACTTTTAATGGAGTCAAAAAGCATTCCCAATATACTTTAATTAGAACTAAAAAATAGTAAACCATGTTATAAATAAAATTGATCAATTAAAGTGACATTAAATTATATTGTTTCATTATTTAAATAGCATCATATATATTATTTTTTACCCAGTCATCATCCAGTGAGTTCCTCTAGGTCCCGCCATAAGGCATACAAAATTTAAAAAAAAAACATTAATTTACAACATTAATTTATGTACTACTTTAAATAGTAAAATGAAGAATGTTGAGACGTCAACATCATGGATATAAAATTAAAAAAATTAAAAGATTTTTATTTTTAACTTTATGGTCTAATAGCTTAAAACTCAAATAAATTTTGTTAAGTTTTCTGTCGTCTTCGTCAGTCTATTCAAAGACATCATCAAAATCAAAATCCTAGTAATTTTGTTATATTGTTTTTAACTAAAATCGAGGTACACCTATCTGTGTTTCGAACGCAATTTGTATCAGGTAAAAAAACAAAGAGAACTCAGGGAGAAAATTCTAATCCGAAATAGAAGCACGCGTAATATATCACAATAGCTTGCAAAGACAAGGCAGATAAATTCGACAAATTAACTTCGGGGTAAACACATGTTTTGCCCCATATTGCCGCGTGGTGGCAGCACCGTTGATTTATTGCAGTAGGGCGATGGAGCTCGCGAAGAACAGACGTATGTTCTGCAGTGGTAATATTTCACGATCGAGTTTAAATCGAATCTTGAATAAATCAGGGTGCTCCCTGGTAAACGTAATACATTGGATAACAGGATAATTGCTAATTATAATGAATGCAAACATCAATGTTGTTCTTTTAAAATTTTGAGGTTATACAAGCCAAATAAAATAGCCAGAATCTTTTATATTGTTGATAAATACAGACGTATTATTAAACGGGTCAATAACATTTGTATTAGCTTTATAATGTACCTACTAATGTTACCTAAATTAAAATAATGAGTTCACCTGTAAAATATTAAAGAACTATCCACGCCCGAAGCCCCGGGGCGCGGATGAAAATTGGGAATTTCAAGATAAAAAGTACCTATGTGCTATTCCCGGTATTTTTCTACCTGTATACCAAATTTCATCGAAATCCGTCCAGTAGATTTTGCGTGATTGAGAAACAAACATCTCACATCCAAGCTTTTACATTTATAATATAGGGAGGGCGCACAAAAATCTTAACACTTCCGCAACTAGAGGTATATTTGTACACAGCCAACTAGAAAACAAGGTTCCCTTGACCAGCCGCACTAGAGTTATAATTCACGTTCGCAATACTAGAGCACCGTAAATCACGGCCGCACATCTGCCGGCGAAATAGAAAAATAACAATAAATAAAAGAAATATGTCGGCAGCGCGACACGGGTTGAGGCGCGACGTGCTGGCCGAGATGTTTATTTGCTTTTGTTTTCCATTTTCTGATAGGAACATACATTTTTTCTTTTCTTTTTTCATTTAAGTTAAAAGTATGGAATTTTTGCTTATTTTTGCATCTTCATAGTTGTTTTTAAGAAAGATTAAGATTCGTAGCACTGCTACGAAATTTGGCGAACGGGATTTAACATAGGAAATAATTACATAATCTTGATAAACTTTCAATAGATACTATACCTAATCTAATTATCAGCAAGCTAGTTATGAAAACACATTTTTTGCATTTTTTAATTAATGTATTTTATTGAGTTTGTTTAAAATGATTGCTATAAATCCATTTGTACAAAGTTGATTTTGCAATCACATTAATGAAATAAGACATTTTATACAACATACAGTATTTTATCAGTATGTATGAATTAAACAAACGGGTACATAACGAAAAATATTTGTAGAACTCCACTATTTTCATTTATTAAACCGTCTTATTGCTCATGATGACAGCACTAAATAATAGCAACATTCTTATTATTCTCACATACGGGTGACAACGTGAGCGTTTAATACGATCCTGGGGTTCATTATACCCCGGATTAGCGGAAGGGTTAGCTTATTGAGTCGGCCGGAATTCCGGAAGAGTATTAGATCTGGAGATTTCTAAGGTAAGGAGTTTCTTGATGAAGGGTTGGATTCGGATTAGGCGTATAAGTGATAGACTTATTACTGTTTATTCGATTATATTCCAGTATTTATACCTTCTTCAGTTTCTGTATGAATAAAGAACCAGTTATTACCTAAGTGTTAAGCCCGCGGCTTCGTACGCGTGAATTTCCCACGGGAACATTGCTTTTTCCCGGGATGTAAAGTTCCCTATGTCCTTCTCCGTACTTCTAACTATGGGTATGCGATTATGATTTATGTGAGAATTTCAGGAAGATTGGTTCAGTAGATAAAGCATGAAGAGGTTACAAACAAATAAACAAACAAACTTTCGCATTTATAATAAAGGATTTATAATTTAGGATATTCCTTAACTACCATTCTAATTTATATTGTAATTAGTAATAAGAAGTTTTGCATTAACTTATCTTATTTTTCTTAAAATTCTGCCAAATTAAAACATTAGTCCCCTTTACTTAAGGCCCATAAACTTTTACACTTAGATCTTGTTTTTTTACTTTACGAGTGATATTTTTAACAATTTGACTCGTAAATCTGTTCGCAGCACTGCAACGAATCCCACAACACAAACCATAATAAACCGTTGCTCTTATTACGGCATTTATTTTCAATCCGAAGTCCGTCCATTTTTGTGCGTCCCTCAGCCGGTGCATCCCAATCATCGGCAGTTCTATATTGACACTACGTGTCCCGAATGCGGATCGTTTCCACCATTTCGCAGCTATTTTTATTTGGTATCGATCGGTCTATCGCAGAATGGCCCGGCGGAAAAACGACTTTTTCGAATTAGTTTCAGTCCTATTGGAAAAATTTGACGTTTTGTAAAAAGCCCATTTTTGCCCGTCCACGGTCTGTCGGACCCCGCGCTGCGCTGAAGGGTTGGCCGTCCGTGTAATTGGCCAGTTACAATTCATTACTATACGCTACCGTGATTTTTTGGTATTTCTCACTTTAGCCGAATCGAATTGGAAATTTTGTTTTGTTCTGGGGCTGGTAGGTAAAAATCGCTGAAACAGTTTCAGCCAGTAAGAAAGTAATTGTTATATCGGTAGACCCAAACTTTAAAATTAAACTAATATTAATAATAACTAATATGAAACTTATATTAATTATTTTTATTCAAATTATGCAACTTTAGTAGGTATTATTTAAGACTCGATATTTTATCGACTTCTTAATATCAACATATTTAGAAGTATTTCAATTAGGTACTTACCTAATTATTTTTTGTATAGGTACCGTAACTTCAATTTTATTTTCAAAAAAATCTTGAGGTACCTAAGCAATAAAAAAAAATTACCTCAAGAAATTTTTCTTTTTTTTTCTGTAGTAGGTACAAAGGGCAGTAATTCTTCATTACCGATGCTGGACCGGTCAGGACCCTAGGGGCGCCAATCAGCACCAACTTGTATTATTTTTGAGGGGCCCAAGTTTTCCGCACTTTTGGGGCTTAGAAGTAAGACATTTGCAAGAGTTTTTAAATAGCGGTACTACAATCGTTTATTTACTACTGTGTATTTTATATGAGATGGGTTTTAATTAGTTTTTACGTTGCATAGGTTCTTATATAGGTAGTAATAGTAATTACGAGGACATAAAAATTAAAGAAGGCAAGGAAACTGTATTGATAAGTAATAAGAAACATCAATGAATGTTTCAGTCATAAACATGATTAGTGAAATTCACTCAACCATGTATTTTTTCTTTGACTCAACTGTGCCTTTTTTATTTTTTAATAAAAACTTGTCTTTTGCAGACTTTTTATGAAACAAAACACTTAATATAAAACTGTGTTAAAAATAGAAAGAAGTATTGTAGCACCTCGAAGTCACCCCTCAATATTAGTGGTGAGTTTTATTTAATTTCGCCTTGTGAAAACAACTCCGGTCAATGTTAGCTTTGCCCGCTGTCGAGATGGACAAATACGCGCAAATTATTGCTTTTCTATCTCTAATGCGGTCGCGTCAGTACACTGGGCTGAATTTACACCGTTTTTCGTGCGCAAAATGTAAGGAAAAGTATTTTTTGTTGTGTAATAAAAAGGAACTCACTGGGCTGAATTTACACCGTTTTTTGACTCTTTGGTGCACAAAATTTAAGGACTTTTTTATTGTTGTGCAATAAAAAGGAATTTTTAGTTTAGTCTTTAGCATGGTGAAACGAAATGACTAAATGACATCTAATAAATACATAATTCACAACAAGCTTCGTCAATATTTAAATAATTTAAAAAAGCTAATGCAATAAATTTACATAGTATTGGTAGTCTCTGGAAATCAAATGACATAGATACTTACTTAGTTCCCAAAAAAGGAAAATTTCATTTAACATCGTACCTATTTAAAAAAAAAATTAAAGTATCCTCCAATCTTTTGTTTTTAGATATTTTATTGAAGCGTTTTCAGATACATTTTTATCAAATTTGGGCTGTTTACATGAAACATTAATTTTTGACCTAAGAAACTCCACTGTATAAATGAGGTCCAGAAAACTTGGTATCAAATCGATCGCCTGGCGCGTGGTTCGTTAAGTGGCCACTCTTAAGGGTGGGTTATTAAATTTGACCACAACTGTAGCTCTAATCACCCCGCTGAAGGAAAAGCCGTCTTACAAGGAAATGAATACGTTTTATTTTCGTGAAAATGAGGGGAATTAAATGCCAGATGTCAGGTCAAATGCACTGGTGCTTTTGCATTGAAAGAAGGTACTGATTCCTTTTCGTTGGATCCTTCACATCCATGAATCCTTATTTCAAACTTAAAATAATAATTTCATAACCAAATTCAGTCTATGAGGATTAAGGATCTTCTTTTCCTGTTAAAAACGTCTAAATCTAAAATGGGGAAAGTATTTCGTGCAAAAAATGCTAAAAATGCATGAAAATGTTAAAAAATCGATCATGATTGGGCAAAAGGCGAAAGTTAGAAACATACCTAATAGACGCACCTTATGTGTAAATTCTAGTCATCATTATATTTATAATTCATACTAAATAAAAACACCATCAAAATATATAAGTTTATTAAGCGTTGATGCTGTACAAATGACAGTAATAATGGAGAAGAGAGTTAAGGCGGCGCTCGTAATGAGAAAATTATACGGAGACTTAGCGCCTTAATAAAAATTTGTACGCTGGGGTGGGGTAATGGTTTTATTGTACTTTTCTGCATGAAATTGTACCGACAACAATACTGGAAGCCTCGCAATGGTATAGCCTCTGCAATATTTGAAATGATGAATGCTATGGAATTAAGGTACAATTATCAAAAGATTGGATGGGATGGCCCAGAATAGAGAAGCTTGGCGTAGACAGAGGGAGGCTTATACCCAGCAGTGGGTAGCAGAAAGCTGACGATGATGATGATGATGATATCAAAAGATGAGCCTTTTTGTCTTTATTGGATTTAGTCCACGGATAGAGTTAAATCGGGAAATGCACTTTAAATTCCCATTGGAGCATCCCTAACCCCGGAATGTGAATATGAAGTAAAATAAGTAATAACCATACTAACATCTATAATAGGTAATTAAAATCATACTCAGAAATCTCCTCGAAGTTTACTTTGTATTTAAGATAACTAAAGTCGTGTTTGAAACAAAATCAAGTCAATTTTTATCCATAAAACGATGATAACGATAACAAGAATATTTATCGTGAGATCGGGTTGACACAGATTAAAAAGTTCACATGGCCGCGGATTTGGTACAGGCCATATTTACTCGCGAGATCGCAGATAGGGCGGGCGTGTTCTTTATAACGATTTAATTCAACAAAACACAGAGAACTTACCTTTGATACGCCGACTTGCATGAGCTTGCGGTGACAAACATTTTGGGACCTTTTGGGAATAATTGTAATGTCACTTTCGCAAAACGTTGTATTCGCACAATGTCATTAAATCCGTTTTTAGGGTTTCGTACCTCCAAGTTCTTAAAAGAGACCTAATTAAACACTTCTAAATTATTTTTTTTTGACTATTTAAAAGTATTTACACAAACACTACACATGTACCTACACCATACATATACCTACAGTATTCAGTAGTAGGACAACATACAGGGTTACTGGTAATTAGATGCGAATCTCTCAGGGGGTTATAGGTAGTGTTATTTGAATTGATTTAAACCTATAATGGGTTATCCAAAAGTTTACCGTTTTCGAGATATTTGATATTTTAATGTTTTTTTTTTCAATTAAGTTTCAATCTTTTTTTAAGAAAAAAGTATTCGTCAGAATCAGTTTATTTTCACATTTAATGAAGGGTGATAATGGAGCACTTTTAAAAAGGCATTTGTTGCAAAAAACACACTTTTTCGTTATGTTTTGTACCTACTCCTGTTCCGAACTGGATAAGAATTTCTATGATGTTATGTTTATAATAAGTGCTCCATTATCACCCTTTATAAACTGTAAAAATAAACTGATTCTGATGAATACTTAAAAAAAAAAAAGATTGAAACTTAATTGGAAAAAAACATTAAAATATCAAATATCTCGAAAACGGTAAACTTTTGGATAACACATTATAGGTTTAAATCAATCCAAATAATGGCGCGTTCTCGCGTTTACGCAGCGACGAGCTACACGTCACGTAGGACACAAAATTATATGAAAACCGTTGAGAATGGTCTCTTGTAACGTCGATATCAGCGTAACGTTGAGGGGAAAGAGCGGCGAGTGCGGAGTGGCTTTGCGGCGTCTCGGATTCTCGACAGATTTTAAGTCAAACTGTTAACAAATTGGTTGCACTCTTTCGTCTTAAAAGAGCTAAAAAGAGATAGACATATTGTCACAACAACTCCACAAAAAATAAATTCACAAAAAAGTTATTACGAGAAGCGGCTTTCTACACAGGAACGCAGACTGTCGCAAACTTAAGGCGCCGCGTTTTGGATTATTTCTGATTTATTTTGAAGCCTTTTTTTAAATCATCTGGAATGCGTGCAAAGTTAAAAATATCGAAAGAAATTAGGTGATATTTGATTTAAACAATAATTACTGGTGGTAATCGCATCAGGCTAATAGTATTCTATTTTTTAATACTTATGGTAATGGCTGAAACGGTGGTGGCCGACTGGTGGGGCGCCAACCAAACAATACGATGAAATAAAATATTAGGTAATCATGGATTACATCCCCTTAAGCTAGCAGCAGACGGCGTTAGCCGCTGCGACCTGCGGCCTCCGTTAACTATACCGAGACTTAGGGGTGTAGTAAAACATCGATGTTTATTATTAGTTATATAGAAGCTTTTATTTTATTTTTTGGTAGGTAAAATTTGTTTTTGTAGTAGTTTCAAGGAGTGTATTTCCATCAATCTAGAAACCTTAGAAAATCTATAAAATATACTTTAAATACTTTACTATACAAAGATAAACGTATACACAACATCTTATAAAAAACCAAAAACATTATTAAAAATGCTACTTTTAACCGACTTCAAAAAAAGGAGGTTCTCAGTTTGACCTGGATTTTTGTATGTATGTTTGTCCGCGATTATCTGGCGTTTGGCTGTACCGATTTTGATGCGGTTTTTAGAAAATCATTTTAATGCAACGCAATAGAATTACATATTTATATATCGACTAGCTTATACCCACGGCTTTGCCCGAGAAAATTGTACATCAAAGCTTTCCTTTATTATGACATGACCCACCCAGTCCATTAGTATAAACCGCATAAACATCTGTTCAGTAGTTTTTGAGTTTATCGCGAGCAGACAGACGGGTTGTCCCTAGTTTGTAAGTACCTGCCAAGAAAGACAAAATATCGATATATCGATGTTTTGTTTTCGTGTTTGCATACATCCCTAAGCCGGCGTCTATCAAGGTGCTGCAAGGTGCTGCAAGGTGCCGCCGGTCGCAGCGACCAGCTACACTCGACAGCACCCTGCAGCACTTTGATTAACGCCGCTATAAGTTGAACTGTTGACATATTGGATGTACTCTTTCTTCATATGCACTAAATGCTGTGCTAAAAAGAGACAGATATATCACACACATTATCACTACAACTCAGTGTAGTCGCGTGCTGCAGACTCTTGCGGCTTAAAGGCGGTCTCGTGATAATCGGTGTGCTGTAAACTCTAGCTACAGTCGACGTATTCGCCAGACCCCACTTTAACACTACCTACAACCCCCTAAGAGATTCGCATCTAATTAGCAGTAACCCTGTAGATTAAATTCATATCATATCATCATAATTAAGCAGAAAATCATCTTTAATAGTTGAGGGATGTCCTTTTTTACATGATTATTCTATTAAAGCTAGATAGCTATAAAAATTAGGCAAGTTGAAAAAGTTCTAGACAATCCTTACTCATGGAGTCCGTAGTCCAAGAGCTTGCAGCAGAAAATGGTTTTGTTCTGTTTTGACGAGAACTTACGACGCAATGATACGCTGCGCTCGCGCATGCGACTTATTTACCGAGACGGGACGCTCTGTGGTTATCTTTGCATTATCCTGCTGGCAAATTGCGAATTGTGGGATTGTGAAGCTCCTTTGTTTCAGCAACTTGCAAATGATTTAGTTTGAGAGTCAAACTCTTCGATCAATATTTGATTATAGTAGAGTTTATCAATTTTGATAACTTTTCGTTTATCCAATATAAGGAGATGGTTGGAATGGAAGGATATACAGAAGGAAAGGTGAAAGAAAGAAGGGATCCGAGTCCAAGACAGACTTATATGTAGCAAATTAAGGAAAAGTGAGCGTCTTCATGTCGTATAAGGAAGTGTAAGAGTTAGCAATGGAAACAGAAAGATGGATGGAACGCCACCGACAAGAACCTCGTTCTTTAATTTCGATGATAATGGGTTACGTAGGGAATTTTGAAGCCAAGTTGAGACTTGTTTATAATATTAATTTGGTAGCACATGGGAATATCAAATTTTGATTGAGTATAAAGTGTGGCAAACTGTCGCTTTCAGCCAGACAAAAAAAATATTACAACCCTAAACCAACTATATTACCTATGTATTTGCCAACCAACTTATGCTAACATATTTTTAACGTTTTGTATATGTGTTTCCATGGTAAAATTCCCTTTTGAGAGCATTCATACAGTGTTTAAAATAATCTATTTGTGAAGATTTGTAATTGGCATTTTCCTGGCTATATTATTACTATTATTTAATGGGTACTAATTAAACTGACTTCTTTTAATTAGCATTAACAACCTCTAAATAAATAAATTGCTCTCTAAATTACTAAGTCAGCCACAATCGACGCGCATCTGAATAAAACTATTTTAGCCACTATTTATCTTATAGTAAGCCACTCTAAATATAACTCAGCACGGCGATTATTTTTTAGCATCTAAATTTTTAATATGCATTCAAGCAATAAACTTCTAAAATATTGATATACGGCAACAAATAGTAATTCTTTTGGCTTCTAATTTTATAACTCATATACATGAATCGAATGGTACTACACGGCTTCTTTATCACCTAGTTGGTTGACTGGTAGAAAAAGCCCTAGGCTTTAAGTCCGCCTTTTACTTTTTTTGTATGAAAGTTAAAAAAAATAAAAAAATCGCCCTCTCTCAATCCTCTCTGATTGGTGTAAATCGCCGGTCGCTGTCATTTAACGCAGTCGCACCAAATCGTGCGGTGGCCTTTTTCATAATAAAAGAATAATGATCTACTAGCTGTTGCCCGCGGCTTCGCCCGCGTGAGTTTCGCTTAGATGAAAAGTCTTTTTATGTTCCAAACTGTTTCAGATGTTTCGGATCTTCGATTTTTATACGTCTACAGAAAATGCTCATCAGATTAATCAAGTTTTGCTAAGGCGCCATTTCCATATACGTTATAGTGCAGCTGGTCTCTTGAAGTTATTCATCGGATGTTCCAGATCTTCAACTTTTATATACGTCAGCAGAAAATGCTCATCAGGATGAACGATTTTTGCTAAGGCGCCATTTCCATATATGTTATAGTGTAGCAGGTCTCTTGCAGTTCTTCATCAGATGTTCCAGATTTTCAATTTTTATACGTCAGCAGAAAATGCTCATCAGGTTGAACGACTTTTGTTAAGCACCATTTCCATATTTCTTATAGTTTAGCTGTTCTGTTATGGTTCTTCATCAGGTGTTCCAGTTTTTAAAATCAATTATAGCCTATATGTTGCCCAGACTTAATAGCTATACAACAAACAAAGTTTCATTCAAATCCGTCCAGTAGTTTTTGCGTGAAACGCGTACATACATACGGACAGACAGAAAGACAAGAAATTCCAATTTTTTTTTTCTTTCTATTGTTCTTTTTAAATGTCACTCTATCCATTTTAGTCAAAAATACTTAATGTACAGACAAAATATTTTTACTGTTTTATTATATGTAAGATTATATTTCACATGCTGAGATATAATATATGATTTTGAAAATTGAAGTTTCAATTATATTATTTTGAGGAGCTAGTTTTGAAGCAGTAAAACATAAAATGGTGATAAGTTGTAAAATCTGTGGATGATTTATTAAATTAGATGGCAATTTATAAATTAGAAAGACAAGTAAAAATAATTGGTGATCTTTAATTGATGCTTACTTTAAAATATTTAGTAGGCGTTGTAAAAAATACGAATTAGTATATTAGAGACTAAATCATTATCCCGTTGCTTAGTTATAAAAAGAGAAGATTGATCACGGGGCCAAATAAAAATTCTGTGGCTAGATTTATTATTTCTCTTATTTAATGTATGCTGTAAATCTTTCGTAAATAAATAAATATTATCGTTATCTATTTCACCGATTTCACCTATTGTGTCACAAAGCCAAGGAAAGTGAGTCGAACCGAATCTCACACATATCTATGTTTGAGTGCAAGGACACATTAGGTCGTGACAGCAGTTCGTGACGTCGGTGCGGACAGACAGACAGACAGGCACGACGTTAGATAAGGAGGTTTTCACTCATGCGATTCTAATGCTGCATTCATTTGAATCAAATTGATTAATTATAATGTGACGCATTGATTTATTATTTGCATGAGAAAGAAGAGGTATGAATATTTAAATGTAGGATAAATAGGTAGGTAGGTCTGCATCAGTATACATATAATAAATTTATAGTCTGTATTATCATATCCACATATTACACTTAATTTAATAAATATCCTTACTACGACTTAATTTTTTCTCTAATTTTTTTAGTACTTCTAAGTCATTTTTTGAGGTGACACAAATTCGCTATTTCCTTGAATTATTTCAAGTAATTCTTCCTTCGTCTTCATGGATTGGATTTTAATCAGCGGACGAATTTTTACATGGCGAAGTCGCAAGCAAATACTAGTAATTAGTGTCTATCCGATAGTATACAGTCTGCCTAACATCCGAGGAAGTTGTATAATGCGCACGAGTTTGATGACGTAACGATTTAGTGGCACATTACCAAAATTATGCGAGCGTGATCTTGTATGTGTCCTTTGGTTTGTCAACAACGCATTGTTGAAGCTCGGGTGTAAACAGTTGCCGAAATCATTTGTGTCGTGGAATGATTGGGGCCTCGCCCTGTTTTAGTTATGAAGCCAAATATCTAAAGCAAAAGTGTTCACACATGTGATAACTACAAATTATCGTTACCATTCTAACCCGTAACCATCCGTAACCACCATCAAAATCAATAAAAGGGATGACAACCACGAATTATCAAAAAATACAATCTATAATAATATAGATACGTAATACAGAAAAGAAGTTAAGAAGCAAGGAAGTAATGGTAGTAGACATCAGGAAACCCCGTTCAAAGATTCGCTCACATGAGAATTTCGGGCTTTCCCGAAATTCGAACAGCCCAGTATACCCAGGAAATTTCAATTGCACAGTAAATCTAGAAGTTATTTTTGAAATGCCTTAAAATTATGCTGTAGAAGACGCAAAGCTACTGTGTCGGTGCGATCTGTCGGACGATACCGCGGCTCAGGTTACAGACTGCTTTACGATGACATGCTCAGTCTCCTTGTTTTACTCGCTTTGTCAATGGAGGTAGGGTTGCCAGGCGTCCGGATAAACCCGGACATAGGTAGGCTTTTTGATTGCGTGTCCGGCCAAAATAAACGGTGTCCGGCCTGTCCGGCTTTTTACATTTCGCAAAAGAGCGAGCGCCGAGCGTGGCCGAGCGCAGGCGACGAGAGTCAACCGACGCCCGCCTCTCTGTGCTCTGTCGGTATTACCAAAAAAACTTGATTTTACATACAATTTTTTTGTCGTACCTATTAATACTGAGACAAAATCCTCAATAATGTAGGTTGTCCGGCCTTTCTACCCAAATGTCCGGCCAAACTGGCTGGTCTGTCGGGCTATTAGGTTTGGAGACCTGGCAACCCTAAATGGAGGATATGATAATATAGCCGGAATGGTATGGTGTACCATATCTTAAATGCATTGTTTTGAGGTATAAGTTTGATTATCAAACGATGCAATTATAATTTAATATACTATGTCATTTTTTATAACTGGTTTTGGTTTAACTTACGAATTAAAATTTAAAATTCAAAGTACGAGTACCTAAGTAGGTACTTACATACTAAATTTTATCTTATTTATTTAGGCACATCAACAATATAAACACAAACATTCACATTAATCATATTAAAAACTTAATCTAGTGTTTACATTGTATTCAAATTACTATAAATTATTTAAGTTATAAATAGAAATTAATATATTACAAGCACAAAAGAATTGTTTACTTAATATTGCCTACTTATATATTTTTTTTCTTTAGCATTATAGGACTATCATTATATATATCTAAATCAAACATTCTATGAACGCTATTAAAAGTAGATATAAATCTAGAAATCGGAGCATTCTTACCCAACATTGTCCTTACATTAGACATACCTATAGAATGTCGACCTCTGTGGCCTAGTAGTCATCACACCAGAAAGAGGTTAGCCTATCTCAAGTATCCCATAACACAAGTCTCGTACTCAGAACATCTCGAACTTACTTTGGGGGTAGCTCAAACTGTGTTATTTGCCCGTTAATAAAAGATAGAGTTAGATAGATAGTTAAGATAGAGTAGTGTGTCATCTTAAATGGGTTCTTTTTTTGTTCCAGGTGCTCAAAGCAGACGAACGGCAGCTGGTCTGGCGATGGAGCTGTTTGAGCAGCATCAGGGCACGCATATACTCCAGGTGATGTACCAGTTCTTCCACTCTTTCCTATCTTAATCCAACTTCACCTTAAATGCCGGGAAATGTTCATTCAGGGAGAGGTTTTATTCTAATACTAACTTTTGCTTTCTTATTTTGTACCCATTTCACCCCCTTAGGGGTGGAATTTCTAAAAACCTCTGCAAAATTTCTAGTTTCTACGTTCAGCAGCTTTATAAAAAATATTACATAGGTACCTCCAAATCTGAATCTCCATTCCATCAGAGAGCCCACTATTCAGCTAAGCGTGGCCTTCGAGTCTCACAACTCTTGGCTCTGTCTACTTCGTAAGGTATAAAGACGTGATTTTATGTATGTATTATATACCTAGTTATACATGTGTATAGATAGAAGTGATAAGTACCTACTTAGTTGATAATGGCTTAACTCAATAGGAGCAGATGTTATTATTTAAATTTACAATTTATTTGCTTGAATACTACGAAAATATATATTGTTTCGCTTCCAATTTAGACCTATTATGGCGTCTTTTAAATTCAAAACATTATACTAACAAAAGATCGTAAAACTATATAGCATCGTGTGTAGGTAATTTTTTTTTGCATTTGATTGGTTTTTATTGCACATTTATGTACATCATGGCAAAAAAAATAGCCTAGTGCGAGTCAAACTCGCGCACCGAGGGTTCCGTACACGCAAAGCATCTCACATTATAGCTCTAACTAAAAGACCAACTAGTTTGAAAAACGAACTTAACTTTGCAGTTCGATCCCTGGGATTCATACTGCATCGAGCGCTAAAATAAGTTTGTAACACTGTTTTTTGGACTTCCAACAACATATACATAACCTTCAGATTTATTCCTGTATAAGTACTGTTTTGATTGCTGCCTGAAATAGCAAAATATGCGAAAATTCTCAACTTTCACGGTAATATCTCTTGATCGCGTTGACGTATGATTTTGATTATTTTTTTGCTGAAAGAGACCGTGGGTCCGAGTATTCGATATTAATTTCAACACTTAACTATGTTTTTGAAATTATACCATTGTTTTATTTTCGAAATTTTAGGTAAAAAGATATTATGTAGGTACCTATGTATTGTATATCAGTCATACAGTGGCCATGGCCAATTATTTAATTTAGACTTTTTTACAGCTGTTTTCTAATCATTTCATTTCATATGATTTGTCCGTATATATTTATTTATTTACATATCTGTGCATTCTGATAGGCTAGTCGTATTGAGGTTAGTGTTTCATCAACCTTTCATCCAAGATGACTTTAGAAAACGAATGCACGAGTATGTTTACATTCATCGTCAGTCAAGCAAAAAATGAACCAAAGGCCCCTCCAGTCCGCGTCCACATTCGAACTTGACCGTTGCGCAATCACGGCCGACTTAACGCTTTTTACCAACAAATATACAATACCAAACATACAAAAGAACACTGCGACACACTACTTACACACACAAAATAAATTTGCGAAACGCCAATTTGATATTTCACCGATTTCACAAAAATTTCATAACAAAATTAATCGAACACACGCTTTCTGGGCCATTTGATAGGGTTGGGACGTAAAAAAATCGATTATTCTGTCATTCGATCACGTAAATTATCATTTTGTGCAATCTATTCTGTGTCATTATAATATCTGTGGGTGTTGTGGTTTCTATTCCATGCAATGAGAGTACGTGATTCCTCGATTCGATACGATTTTTTGCGAACGCAACGTTTTGCGGGACAAGTTGTACGTTTTGGCGGAAAAAATAAGGACGTGCGTGAAGGAACGCGACTTTAGTCAATGATAATGTTCGAGGTTGTTGGTTAGGCGCTTGAGACAATGTCTTAGGGTGTTGAATATGCCTTTAGACACAGAAACAAATAGAAAGAAAAAAAATACGAAAATTTTATACGACCACCGGTGAAGGAAAACATCGTGAGGAAACCTGCACTCTGGTTGATGATTATCAGCTTGTGTGTATGGAGAAGGCAATGGCAAACCTTTTAATGGAGTATTAAAATTGCCAAGAGAGTCGTTGTGTGTGTTTCATTCCATACCTATAATGACCACGACCCTCAGTCATGAAGAAAAACGACTAAAGAGAGAGAGATACGACCACCGACCTCAAAGCTAGTGTGTAAAAGACATATTTTTTTTTGACTAGCCTGTAGGTTCTGTGTCCCACTGCTGGGCAAACTTTTTCATCCACACGTCCCTCTCTATATTAAAACTATCATTTTTTTTTTATCTAATTAAAAGCACATAACATCATTACAGTGTAGTGTGTATTATATTGAATCATCGTAAAAGTTTTTTAAGATACTCCGATAATGCTCATCTAATTTTTGAATAAATTATATAAAACCTAACTAGTACTTTGTCGTTTTTCAATAAAATAAGAACCTAGTTATGTCTGTAAATCTTTACGGTAAATCAATTTTAGTAGAAAATAATCATTTTTTTTCAAAAAACCACGATTGGATTTAGTGGGTTACTTTTTTACAGAATCACTACAAACTAGGCCCACGTACAGACAAGGAAACTACAATGGTCTATTACAGATATAATCCACGCCATTATTTTGAAGCTATCATCTCTGATCGTTTAGACGCAGATTTTGGACAAAAAACTAATTCATAGCGAGTACTTTGTCAACCGTGCATCTCATTAAAACAAGATAGATGAAATAAGATATAAAGTCAATGGAAGAGACTTGCCGTTAGAATAAAGACGAGAAATATTTATAAAAAACTAGCTTTTGCCCGCGTGAATTTCCCACGGGCTGTGCTTTTTCCCGGGATGAAAGGTACTCTATGTTCTTCTCAGTATTTCTAACTATGTGTATGCAAAATTTCAGCAAGATTGGTTCAGTAGATAAAACGTGAAGAGGTAACAAACAAACTCACTTTCGCATTTATAATATTAGTTAGGATTAGTATGAGACCTGACATATTTAGCATTTTTTTTTAAATGTAAACTCCGTTGAAGTGAACTTCTCGTACATTCGAGACTACTGCCGAATAGCATTATGCAACCAGTAGTGTTTTGAATTTATTTCAGGAACCTGTAAGTTTTGTCAACAAAGTCATCAATGTTATACATTTTGTATTAAGGAAGTATGACATATGATATGATCATGTGTGACATCGCCATTTATTTTTTGCTTTAGATTTTTAACGCGTAGGTCTGTTTGGTTTGGATGTTTGTTGGGATTTTTGTCACTCTTTCACGCAAAAATTACTAAACCGATTTCGATAAAATACGATACACGGGTAGAATGACACCTGAAATTACAAATAGGGTACTTTTTACCCCGAAATTCACACGCAAGCTTCAAAAAATCAGTACCCCCACAAAGTTATACACCAGCTAGATGGACATTCAAATTCGGATCGCGATGGTTTAAACTTCTAGTAAAAGCACAACATCTCTTTCGAAATGATTTTTTTTATTAAAGATGAGTTTCCTCTTGACCACAATCTTGTTCGAGGACAGAGATGAGGTCTACGGTGTAGCGAGCTTACCCAGAAGCAGAATATTCACTCTGGTTTTGAAGATCGTCAGGTTGTATATGCTCGGGAACACAGACGCAGAGCCCTATTCCACTCTAATCTACTGGTCAAATCCATCAATGGATTAGATTCCGCCTTTTAGTTCACTCCTATAAACAGATTGGAGGCTGGATTAGAGTGGAATAGTGACAGTCTCTATATCTATTTTGTCTCTTCCAGTCTCTTTATTAAAGTGTAGTTATTTGGCTCGTGGTGATCGGTTTTCGTCATCTATTTGTTTAGCTTTTTTATTACACGAATTTTTATTTGATGTACTGCTATTAGTTTTGACTTTAAAGTACTGGCTGCAAAACAAATTTTAATACATAAGTACATTTTTTTTAGTTTTACATGAATAGTTAAAATTGACAATTTCGTTAAAAATTTTAGTCTAGCTGAAATGGGCATAAAATAGCTATGCTCTATGCCACAAAACTCTGGCTTCCATACTCTACCTATAATAATAATCATAATATATCATTTGTGTGTGTGACAACAGTGATCGTTCAATTTTTCGATTAGATCAGTTGTGTCACTTATGATCGCGCGTGTCGTGTAAAGTGCTAACGCATCAAAATACCGACGTTCGTCGCGTCATGAGCGGCCGGCCAGCGATGACCCAGTTCGTCACTCCGCTTGGTATGTTTACCTTTGATTACTAATATTGTTAAGGCGACGCTCTCCTACTTGCCTTAACAATGAATACGCCAACGAAAACAATAGAAATTAAAACTGAAACAGAAAGGTATCTCCTTGACCGATATAAAGAGGAAAGAGCAGAACGACTGAAACAACAGAGTCTGATTGATGACTTAAAAAGTCAAATAGAAATTCTTCAACAGCAGCTTCAATGTGCTGTTGAGCCTAAAAGTACAGCCCCACCAGCGCCTATCGAAGAGGTCCCTCCCCCGTCTGTCGATTATGGCACTGACGAGGAAGACCTAGCCAGGGAAACAGAGTGGATAAGAACGAAATCAAGGAAGAAACGAAAAATGAATACGTCACCCACACTCTCACCAATAGAGGTTAGCCCAGAGATAGACAAGGCGAAGAAAGTTCCCACACCGCCTCCCATCATAGTAGATGGCGTGGACAACTATCAAAAATTTCTACGATTTTCTGTCAAGAGATGTGTTAGCTAGCACTTTTGCAGTTAAAATCCTAAATGGCAATAGTGTCAAAATAAATGCTTCCAACGAAGAGGCATACAAAGCCATCGTTAAGCTCATCTCAGCAAATAATTGCCTTTGGCACTCTTATGAGAACAAACAAGAGAGGCCTATCAGAGTAATGGCAAAAAAATTGTCCTCAACCTGTAAGCCAGAGAGAATTATTGATGACCTAAAATCGAAAGGTCTAAAAATTGAAAATGCTGTTAACAAATTGAGTTGGAAAACTAAAGAACCACTCAATATGTTTATGTTAACTTTTGATAACAATGAGGATATTAATAAAATTTTCAAGATCAAATCCATCTTGGGTTGTGTTGTCGATATACAACCCCTAAAATCACCCAAACTTATACCACAATGTAAGAGATGCCAGGCCTACGGTCATACTCAGACGTACTGTGCCAAAGAGCCGAGGTGTGTAAAGTGCACAGGAAGGCATCTGACTAAAGACTGCAGGAAACCTGCGACAGAAAAACCGAAATGTGTGCATTGCGGAGAAGCGCATCCAGCAAACTACAGAGGTTGCACGATTGCCAAAGAAATTCAGAAAATTAGGAACAAACACGACAAAAAACCGGTAAGGTCTCAAGAAAACCTAACAGCCATTTCAACTTTAACTAGCCAGCCTAAACCATCTACAAAACCTAGGGCAACCGTAAGTACAAAAGTGTCTTACGCCCAGACAGCTGCCAAAAATTCCATAAGCTCTCATATTACAGAAAAATCCGATCCAAATGTGAGTAAATTAGACGAAATCTTAAAATTAATGACATCATTTGATGAGAGATTGAAGAAAATTGAAAATAGCACTAAAACTGCTATCGCTAAAAACCGAAAATGATGGACAATCTTAAAATTATGTCCTGGAACAGTAATGGGCTACTTAAGCATAAAAACGAGCTGCAGGTAGTTCTAGATATAGAAAATATTGATGTTTGTCTCATATCTGAGACACATTTCACCAAACAATCCCACATTACATTTAAAGGCTATAAAGTTTACCATGCACTTTATCCAGATAATAAAGGGTACGGCGGTAGTGCTGTAATCATTAAAGAAAATATAAAGCATCAGGAATATCACAAACATGAAAGACCAGAGATACAATGCATAGCAATTCGACTAATTACAAAGAGGTATCCTCTCACGGTGGCAGCAATATACTCGCCACCTAGGCATACCATATGTAAAGATAAGTATTTGGATATTTTACAAAACCTTGGTGAGAAGTTCATACTAGGAGGTGACTTCAATGCAAAAAATACCCATTGGGGGTCACGCTTAACGAATACTAAAGGAAGAGAGCTTATGTATGCCATTACAGAATTAAACTGTGACGTCGCATCTACAAGATCTCCTACTTACTGGCCGACGGACCCACTTAAAATCCCGGACCTCATAGACTTTTTCATAATTAAAAATATTTCATCTAATTATGTAAGAACTGATCAAAGCTATGACATGAACTCTGATCACTCAGCAATATATTTAGAAATAAGAGAGAACCTAGTATTAAAAGAACCTAACCTTACTTTTAGTCAATAAATATACAGACTGGGAGAGCTTCAAGTTAGAGTTAGATAGTAATATTGAACTGAAAGTACCATTAAAGACCCCAGATCAGCTAAATTTAGAATTAGAAAAGTTTATTAAGTTAATACAACGCATTGCCTGGAATAATACGCCTAAAATTAAAAAGAGGATATTTAAAAATACATACCCTATAGAGATAAGAAAATTAATCACAGAAAAAAGGAAACAAAGACGTCGCTGGCATCAGTCTAGGTGTCCAGAAGATAAGAAAAAGCTGAATAATCTTACGAAACAAATTAAAAGAGAAATAAAAAATCATATCGACGAACGTACAAACAAATATCTTCAAAAGCTTACAAATTGTAGCAGCACAGACTATTCACTTTGGAAGGCTACCAAGTGCATGAAGGGGCCAGTAGAACAAATTCCGCCAATAAAAGTTCAACCTGAAAAATGGGCAGTGACTAATGAACAAAAAGCGATTATCTTCGCTGAACATTTAGAAAACATTTTTAAACCAAATATAACGCAAGAATCTAACGAGACAATAATTGATGAACGATACGATGTCATAGATGAAGAAACAAATATTAAGCCTGTTTCCCCTAGAGAAGTACTAAGTGAAATTAAAAAGAATATCAATCCCAGAAAATCCCCGGGCTTTGATCTTATATCAGGCGAAGTGCTACATAATCTTCCACGAAAGGCGATAGTCAAACTCACAAATTTAATTAATGCTGCACTGAGACTCAAATATGTACCTGACTTATGGAAAGTCGCTGAGGTAATCATGATAGCCAAGCCAGGAAAACCACCATCCGAGGTAACATCGTACAGGCCAATCTCTTTGTTGCCTGTCATGTCAAAATTATTTGAAAAACTATTACTAAAAAGGCTGAAGCCTATTTTAGAAGACAAAAATCTCATTCCTGATCACCAATTTGGCTTCAGAGAGAAGCACTCAACTTTAGATCAAGTGCATAGAATAACAAACATTATTGAGAAGACACTCGAGGAAAAAAAGTATGTTCTACCGTATTTCTAGATGTAGCACAAGCTTTTGATAAAGTGTGGCATGAAGGCCTGGTCATTAAATTAAAGAGAATTCTGCCCAAAAACTATACTGATATACTAACATCATACATATCGGATAGGGTATTCAGAGTACGTCATGATGATGCATATTCTGAAATAAAGGAAATAAATGCTGGAGTGCCGCAAGGAAGCGTATTGGGTCCGGTCCTGTACCTTTTATACACCTGTGATATTCCATATACAGATACAAACACTATTGCGACCTTTGCCGATGACACAGCCATAATGGCGGTTGGAAGCACTCATGCAGAAGCAGCAGAAAAGGTCCAAATAGCTGTAAATAAAGTATTAAACTGGACAAAGAGATGGCGAATACAGCTTAACGAATCGAAATCAATCCACGTTAATTTTTCAAACAAGCGAGAAGAATACTTTCCAATATTTGTAAACCAAAACCGAATTCCATACGAAAATGCAGCTAAATACTTAGGTATGACGCTCGATGCGAAGCTTCGCTGGAAAGCGCATGTTAAAAAGAAAAGACAAGAGCTAGATTTTAAATTTCACAAAATGTACTGGCTCCTTGGAAGGCAATCCACATTGTCAGTGCAAAATAAATTACTTCTGTATAAACAGGTCCTCATGCCAGTATGGACCTATGGGATACAGCTGTGGGGCTGTACCAAAAAGACAAACATTGAAATCATCCAACGCTTCCAGAATAAAGTACTGAGGGCTATAGTCAATGCGCCTTGGTACGTAAAAAATAACGACCTGCACCGGGACCTTAACATACAGTTCGTTCGTGACATAATACAAAAATACGCAGAAGCACATGAACACAGGCTGCTTCACCATGTGAATGTTGAGGCTATCCAGCTCCTCGACAACACGGACATAGTGCGAAGACTCAAAAGAACTAAACCGTCTGATTTAGTGTAGTGATAAAAAAAAACAATTTAGTAGTGATAGTGATAAATAGTGTTAATATAGACACACGAACAAAGTGCCTTCCCCTTAATAGAGACAGTAAGAAAAGTGCCGATGGACACATTCTTATTCTATAGTAACAATTTAAAACTAGGTCAGAGTAAAATTACTCATTAGCCTGACATTGGGCTAGATTGTAATATTATTAGCGTATTAAATTATTTATATAAGTACGTTAAGTAAAAGGAAAAAAAAAAATAATAATAATCATTTTCTACGGTCAGTTCGATGTGTTTTATTGTAAAAAATAAATAATAATTCAGGCAAATAAAAGACTTTTTACTTAAAAAAAAGTTTTTCTTGTTTGGTGTTGTAAGCCGTTTTAAAAATATTGATAGGTAGAGTATGAAAAACTGAAACCAGAGTTTTGTGGCAATGCGCATAGCTATTTTATGCCCATAATGATAACTAAGCAGTTTGATTGAAATGAACACATCTCATTATCTTTTTTACTGACGCTCCATTAATCTCCAACGAGATTCGATTTTCCTTAGAAGTAAACTACTTTTTTTGTCCACAGTCCCTGGACGGGTTCGCGCTGTCGGTGGCTGCGGACGGGAGGTTCCTGTACATATCTGAAACTGTATCTATATATTTAGGATTATCACAAGTAAGTATATTTTCTTCATTTTCTTATACCCTAACATGGCCTGGTAACTTTTCAGCTTTTGTGCAAAAAAGTTTGCTTCTAATCTAAAAGTTTATCAGGAAGGAAAAATTTACTGCGTAGGTAGAGTCAACAGCACACCAATCTATCGAAATTCATCGCTATTACCACCGCATAGAGTGCCATAAAGGGTAACGTGAACGTGATAGAGTGTCGTGCAATGTACGTGACGTAGAGTGATTATATCTACAAAATAAAGCAGTAACTCTGTTAAACTTTAGAGCTCGTAAGAAAATATCGAACTAATCTACCACGTTGACAACACTACTGACAAACGAAAAATTTCACGTAGCATAGCATCCTATCGACACATTGGATTAGACACTTTATATCCTTAGTTTATCAGGAAGAAAAAATTTACTGCGTAGGTAGAGACAACAGCACATCAATCTATCCAAATTCATTGCAAATTCATCGCTATTACCACCGCTTAAAGTCGTGACAAAGTGTCGTGTAATGTACGTGACGTACAGTGATTATATCTACAAAATAAAGCAGTTACTCTGTTGAACCTTAGAGCTCGTAAAAAAAATATCGAACTAATCTACCAAGTAGACAACACTACTGATCCGATCACGAACGAAACAATTTCACGTAGCAATAGCAATCCTACCGACACATTCGATTCGACACTTTATATCCTTCACGCATGACCCACATCGGCAAGTGAGGGTGCCACATAAAAAGAGTTGAAATCTGTCAATGTCCTACAAGATACTCAAGATGTTTCGGGTACAAGTTCGCCCTCATCAAATATGCCATGTACGCCTGTAAGTTATTCAGTGGCTGAAAGTGATCTGGGATGGGAATTAGTGAGTACGTTTGAGGTGTTTGTATAATTGAACCTGAAAATCGACGTAGTAAAATTAGAAAATGATCGACCTAACAAATCTGAGCCTTATCATGTAATTGAACATCAATTATTTGGTAGAGAAAGCTTTAGTACTTAGCTGCTTTAGGGAAAGAGAGAATTTCTAATGGGTAAGATGATGATAGCTAAAGAAGCACATTTTTTATTAAAACGTGCTAAGTGTAATTGAAGCCATCATCAATTACACTTACCTACTAAAAAATTAGAGTAAACAGCTTAGTTGAAGAAAAGCGAGCGCATCCATTGAAGCACGCACACATTGACGCAGTACAGTCAGACGATTTAATCTGAAATTTCGGCGGCGCTAGAAAGACATCCGGTGGTAATGCACAGATCACAGATAAGTCCTTTTACACGTGTCGCGTTATGCCTTCTACGTGGGATGCTTATATGACTATCTGTTTTTTATTCCGACAATCTCAAAGGGCTACAAAGTCTCCTTGACAAATACTTCAAACTTGTTTGTCACAAAGTTGCGGATCCAAGGGATGGTAATGAAGATATTACAATGCTAACGAGTAGAGATCTTCCAGAACAGTTTTGCTACTACAAAATGAGAGCTAATTTGAAATGCAAAACCACGCTCTAGATTCGGATTAACGTAGCCGACAATAAAGCACATATAGCACAAAAAACCAGCAAGCCAGAGAAACTTCCCAAAAAAATTTTAACATCCAAACAAAATTAAATAACATTACGAAATTAAAAGGCGCTCTGAAAAGATCCGAAAACTGGGAAATTCTCGTTGGAAACATCCAACATGGCTGGCTTTGGGGGTGGTGTGACGGAGACGGAAAATAGGGGAAAGGGACGATGCGATATGCCGGTCACGTCCCGGCCGAGGCGCGCGCGTGCTCCTCATCCTAATGCGGCTGCGAACCGTACCACGCACACACGTCTGCACCCGCACACTACCACCGGCAAATAACATCTAAACACCTTCCTGACACACACGGATCCATAAGTCTTCTTCGTCTGGATGCCTGTGTGTGTAAGTAGACATATAAAATACATAAACTTCCTGGTAAATAAGCGTAGATACAACTTTCTTATAAGCAAGGCCTGTGTTAGACGCAGCTATATTAAATTCTGTTACGGGCATTTTTTCGGGGCAGCCATAAAGACTGATGATAACGCCGACAATGGGAAATCATATTTTTCTTTTAGAGATAAACGAAGAAAATGGAAACTTTTTGTTTCGACGTGTTGCGTTCCGTCCGAGGAAATTATTTACGTATCGTTTTTATCGATACTTGACGTAGTTTATTGGATCATAGTAATGTGAAGATGCTGAAATTTTCTATTGCTTTTCTTTGACTCTTCAGGGAGAACCGTGTTTAATAAAGAAATAGACGCATTTAAGTCGTGTCTACGACTTATTTGAATACTGAAGTTAAAAACATTTAAACTTCTATTACAGCTCAAGTAACTTCTATGTAGGCTCTTACTCGTACATGAATCTGAGTGACCACCAATATCCTTTTTAATGATAGTCTTCTAAGGAAACTAATCAAAATGTTATCATCGCTAATGTAAATTAGCTTGTCATCAAATTCGTGGACAAATCGGCGAAAACACCATAAAACGGCTGGGGGTTTCTCAGAAAAGACCACCGTAACTCCATTGTTCCTCACATTCTCATAGGACTGTACACCACGGATACACGACGGCTGCATTCGTAATAAGGTCCCACAATTATATTTGATAAATTTATTTTAAACATTTGCATAAGCCGAGAAAGTCTCAGATAGTTTGCGGTGGAGTTAGATTTGATGATAGAAGTAAATATAATTTGATAATATGTTTTTCGGTGACATGCTTGTTGTCTCTACCGTTTTATTTCAGATTCTGCTATTGTATTAAATCTAGTAGCTGTAACCCAATAATTTTGATTAGGTATCTATAATGTAGATGATTTATTCATAAAGATTATAATTAAATAAAAAAAAACAAAGGTCTATCGTCAGCGTTATTTCAATTGTTATGGTGAAGTTCTCATTAAGTAGCAGCAACTTGTCATCACTATGTATTTAAACAAGCTGTGAATAGCGTGGTTGGTTACAAAATTATTATTACCTTAGATTTAAGTCTTATTTTTTACAAACTATTTTATTTTGTAACTGTTTGTTGTTCCGTAATAAATAAATAAATAAGTTGAAGTAAATATATCCAAGATCATTTTTTTTAAATCTAATAGTTGTATGCAGAAAAAAATAATACAAGTAACAAAGCCATTTCAAAAATGATTGTCGTTCGATATAACTATTTAAAACGTTCCATTTCCAATACATTCGTAACACTTTCGATAAAAACATAATGAGTTGCGATATTCGGTCCGCTCGCATTGTCATCTAGTCGACTATTTTCTTCAATTTCCTCTCCGGAGTCGTTGCCTCCGAGGTTTATAGGTGTCTCCGAGCCACCTGCTATGAGATGGTTGATAACACTCGTTCATTCATGATGACAACGTACGTGATGGCCCAGCTTCGGGACATAACTCGTGCGAGCTGGCTTTTGGGATCGAGTTACTTGGAAATGCTACGATGAATGAACATGATGATTTTTAAGATGAAAGTAAATCTGATAAAGTCTATGTTGTTTTGGTAGGTATATAATTTTGTAACAAAAATAGACGTTTTATGCTCGATCCTCTACTCGTATTTGCTTCGAAAGATATATATCTATCAATGGCATCTGATAACTTAATTCCACTTGTATGCATCGTAATTTTTCTCTTATCACCAAATGAATCTGAGTTTCTAGTGAATATAAGACTGTAGCATCTAATAATAAGACATTGTTTTGATCACCAGGTAGAAATGACTGGGAGTAGTATATTCGACTACGTTCACCAGGCGGACCACGCAGAGATTGCGGAGCAGCTGGGTCTATCCTTAGCAGGAAGATCTGGTGGTGCTGGATTGAACAGTCCAGCATCAGGCAGTGAAGAGGGCAGTCAACATGGCACTAACAACCCTGATGGTAAATATAATTTAGATGTAGACGTAACAACATATAATTTAGACAACAATGTAAATTATTGAATTTGTGATGTACAAAGCCATTGCAAGTCGTGCTTTTAAATTTTGAGCCAGTAACAAAAATTTTGTCGGTTTTTAGCGATTGTCTAACTGATGATGTTAAATTAGTTTTATTGTTTTGTTTTTCAAATAAGAATTAACGATCTTTACCTAAAATACAGCTGTCAACTGGACTAAAAAGTGGTGACTTTCTATTTTGTTCCGTTATTCATTTAGTCGTCGACAATTTTGAAACATTTGTAGAAAAAAAAGATAGCAATCCATCTTCAACTAAAACGGCAAAAAAATTGTTAAGAATTCAATTAAATTTTCCTCTTTTCGAGGCCTTCGCACTTAGTCCAATGAGTGACATTACCGATCAAAAAATTTCACTTAGTATATCGAATCGTTCAATGTCGCCTATAATAAGTTTGGTACAAATTGAAATTAGATTATGGAATCTTCACGGTGAGTTGGGAGCTTATGAAACGGTCTATGGGGTGTCCACAGGCGCCTTAAGAATGATTTCATTTGATTGCTATGGGAACAAAGTTAAAAGTTATTGTAGTTTGGCGCCATCAGGAAAAGATTTAAGTCATGACAATGCTTGACAACCACCGAATGTGGGTGCTAAGTTCAATTAAACCTTTACCGGACAAAAAACTCATTCCGGTATAAATTTTACTATTAAATAGCAGTTATTCCTCGGTCCAGTGCATTTGGAGTTTTTATTATTGCGGTCATAATACAAGTGGCTAAACAAAAAATACTTTGTCTTTTTTGTTATGTAGATAATGTAGAACACGTTTATACAGATCAATATTATTTATTCATAAACTAGCTGTTGCCCGCGGCTTCGCCCGCGTGAGTTTCGCTTCGTAGTAACCTAAACTCCAGTACTCGAAATTTCAGCCGTTATCCCGTGTTCCGCGGGAATATATTATTATGTTGATGAACGGGAACAGATTAAATTAAATTAAATCGACTTTATTTCAGACTTGCGTCCATATAAAATGTTAGTAACAATTTGATCTTATAAACTAGCGTTAGTAACATGTACACACAAAAACAAATAAAAGATTATAGTAGCTGCTTAAGGATGCAAGCAGTCTATAATATTATGACTGCGTGCATCCTTATCCATTAAAAATTGCAAATCCGTGCAGATGTTCCAGATCTTAAATATTTATACGTCAGTAGAAAATGCTCATCAGGTTGAACAACTTTTGCTAAGGCGCCATTTCCATATATGTAATAGGGTAGCTGGTCTCTTGGAGTTCTTCATCAGATGATGATGATTTTATACGTCAACAGAAAATGCTCGTCAGATTAATAAACTTTTGCTAAGGTACCATTACCATATCTCTTATAGTTTAGCTGTTCTGTTATGGTTCTTCATCAGTTTTCAAAATCAATTATAGCCTATAGGCTATAATTGATATAGTTGCCCAGGCTTAATAGCTATACAACAAAAAAGTTTCATTCAAATCCGTCCAGTAGTTTTTGCGTGAAACGCGTACATACATACATACAGACAGACAGACAAGAAATTCCAACAAAAAAAATTTTTGCTTTCTATTATTCTTTTTAGGTCTCCCTCTATCCATTTCAGTCAAAAATACTAAATGTACAGATAAAATATTTTTACTGTTCTATTATATGTATAGATAATAATGAAAAAACTCTGCGTATCGTACCTAACTCCTAATGTATAAATCGGTGATTTAGTAGTAGCAATACCTACCTGGTACCGGCGATTGAGTTTTAAGATTACAAGTATTCTGTAATGGCCCAACATCGTCGTTAATTTATTTTTTCGGAAATTGATTAATCTTTATTTAATTTAGTCGAAAAAGCTACGACCCAAAATCAATTCGTGAGCTAAGCACATTCGTTCATTTTTTTTAATATCAGATAGGGTCCAACAATTTACCAACATGAATACCTCAAGGGCTAGAATCAATTTCAATTTACGACGTGTAGAAAAAGTGTCGATCGATAAAAAATCAATCAGGATGGATTCTGTGTGACAGTGAATCTTTGTGTAGTGACGGGCGTGGCCAAACGAGCTCCCAGAACAGTGTCCGTGGAGAAGTGGCCACATTGTCAACTGATGGCCATAAAGCTATTCCTAAAACCGATGGAGTAACACCGGTAGATTCGGGGCTAACAGTGGTTCTTAAACTAATAATGATATCCCATTAAGATCTTAATTGATTTGGATCGAAGTTGCAACACGTTTGAAAAGTTTCTTGTTAGTGAAGTTGAGACTCATGATAAATGAAGAACATAAGAATGCCTACAATAATTGCTTATAAAACTTAAGTTATTCGATGATATAGGTACTTTTTAAACACAAACACACATTTAATAACTACAAGAATAACTTAAATATGCTTTTAAACAAAAAAATCCAGCAAGGCTATCAAAATACCTTTGTATTGAGTCAATCTACGATTACGTATTAGGTACAAAGGCGTGATTCAAGCCAACCACATTGTCCACTGTAATGGAAATTGTGTGGTTATCGCCCAAGCAATGGAGAAACTGTTTGTAATTATTTGTTTTGTCTTTCGGTGGTTTTAAGATGTTAGCCTCATTTTTTGTATGATTGTTTATTTTTTCATGTATTTGATAAAATTGTTCTTAGATTGTTTCAATTTATTATTAGTATTTACGGGAGCATCAAATTTATCAGCCCTTATTATTCTTATGAGACTAGATTGATCAACACTTTATTGCACCATTTACAGAAAAGAACATACAACGTAGTAACAAAAGTAAATACATAAATAAATGAGCGTAAAGGCAGGCTTATCGCAAATGCAATTCTACACTACACACTACTAGTTCTTATATCTTTTAAGATAAAAACATTTATCCCATTAATACTCTTTGCTGTGGTTGTAAGTAGTTTTAAATCATCACCTTTTCAATTATCTAATACCAAAGTGGCAAGGGAAAAAAGAATACGTCCGTAAATAGCTCTTCCAAAACTTTTAGAATCACGTAAAATTTCTCAGAGTCACAGAGCAAGGCAGCGAAATCAATTAGACCGTGGTGTTGATCTGTCTGCTCCCAACGCTCGCCACGAATCTTTTAATTAGCTGCCGATCAGTCTATCACCCTTGAATAGCAAGATAACCATCTCATTACTGAATAAAGATCAGGGAATTTTTCGTTCGTCTTTTGTAAAATAAATTGAAGATATTGAAAAGAGTTTAACTATAACAAACTGAAAACTCGTGTCAGTTAAACTGTTTTTTTTTTAACAAGTTTGGTCAAAATTAGTTTTGATGGCACAAAATTACGATACGGGTAGCATGTCTGCCCTCATGATCAGAAACGATGATACTTTTTATGTTGCACTTGCATTTTATTTTATTATCTGTTAATCAGTATCTAAAAAGTATTATAAATGTATGTAATTTATAGAGGTATGGATGAAAATTACTTTTAAAAATAAGTAATACAAAATCATGTGCAGTTTCAAAGTTTGTTGATCTATTGTCAAGCCTAGCCGTGCCTAAATATATGTTTTATTTCTCTTCAGTATCGGCACAAATGACCTTGGCAGCCAGCGGTCAGCTGTACCGGGGGATGGATAGAGCGTTCTGCATCAGAATGAAGAGTACACTCACTAAACGTGGCTGCCATTTCAAATCCTCGGGATACAGGGTAAGGACAAGCATTGGCATCAGCTGACTGAAGACTTAGTAGAATTTGGAAATTTATATTTATTATGTGGACGATCAAATTTATTGTGTGAATTTCAAAGAATTAGTTATATTAACAATTTATTTTTCAAATTCTGCTAAAACATCAGTTAGTTTCGAAATTTCTAATACACTATTATTTTTTTGTTCAAGAATAAAAATGCTATCACTAAGCAATTCACTGTTACCATCATATTGCTTCTAGTCAATGATTCTGGAAATTGTGGACATTTTTCTTATCTATTCTATAGTTTAGAATGAGAAATCAATGGACGCTGAATTTTCATTTTCAATCTAGGTTGCACGATGCAAGGACGGTGAGGCATCAAGATATGAGGAGAATGGTAACTGGCGGGTGGGTATCTTAGGTAGAAAAGAGTACCTAATAAGGTCAAGAAGTCTTTAGATCAAGATATAGAATAAATGATAGGAAAGTTTATGTTTAAAAAGATAATTTAATGATAGATTTTTCACAATCATTTGATTGGATAAGACTGTTTGTTTATCTAAAATAATGTTTGTTTAATGTGTTGTCCTATCTATTCTATGAGTTATTGAATAATAACAATGTAATGAATTCATCTGATGTCTTTATAGAGCTAACATCGCGAACATTATTGGCTAGAGTTATGATATTGCGAGGGGCGCCTCAGGGCAGGGTACTGGCAATAATTTTTGTCTTAACTCGGTGTTAGGTCATAAAGTACGATTATATCTCAAGCGACTTGCGAATAACGTACTAGGTTCGCAAAATTGCCTGTAATAGATTGTTTGTGGGGTATAAATTTTATCTTTATTTTATTTAAGTGGTTTATGTGGAAATCTCATATTTTTTATTGTTTCGTATCTTTGATATAAAAAAATTAACCGTTATGGTACAACGGAATAAAGTGAGTTTTGGACTATTGGCTTTTGAACTTCACCGTCCAGCTGTTTTAAAGATTTATATAATCGGGGGAAAGGGCGTTCGTTAACTGGGAGTTCCTCCTCGTACCTATAAACGATGGGCTAGCAACACGTCGCTCTATTTGAATTGTCGCTCCATTCCACTAATACAACCAACCTACTATACAACTAAGCGTGCAATCTTAGCTGTATACCCCGTAAGACGTATTACTGTATCTGATCTGTATAATCAAAATGATGTAGAAAATCAAATTCTTGTAATTAAACACCTGTTATTTAAATACGTACTTATCGGTAAGTAGTATCCTAATTGTGTAATAACGTGTGTAAAATTGCAATTCATAACCCAGTTCAATAAAGATATCGCAAATTAATGTGACAAATTATTACAACTTACTACTATAAATCCAGAACTAATACCTCTAATTCTCTTTATCTGAATCTAAATGGCTCATACAGGCACAGGATCGACCGGCAATTATTACAGCCATTATTACTTAAGCAGGGAAACGCCAAAGGCAAAGATTTTATTGGGAAAATTTCAAATTACCTCGTATCTGATTTTTGCCATTGAAAACACGACGTACGTGCTTCTGAATTCGGTTACCTATAAATGGATTCAAGACTACTCAATGTTATATGAACCACGTAGATCCTGAAAATGAGTTTGAAAGTTTGACGAGTTTTTTCAGTGATGCGATCACGTACTTTAATTTCATGAACTGAATCTTTTTCTGCGTAATAAAGATTTTTATGATCTAGGACGACAAAGGGACAGACCAGAAGGGAAAGACCTTTATGAGTATGGGAAAGAAAAGTACTTATAATAAGTTTTGATGAGATCCCTGACTAAAACATGCTATAAACTTCGAAATTCAGGACATTCAAGTACGTTGCGTTTTCTTATATGTCCAAATTGCCCCAAACAGGCGAAGAATAGAAATAGAAGATTATTACCTATAGACAGACCTACAGAGCCTCAGAGCGGACAACTGGCGTGAGCTGGTGCAAGACCGCAAAAAATGGCGTCATCTCGTGTCGGAGGCCAAGATTCACATCGGGTCGCTGCGCCGCAGTAGTAGTAGTATTACCTATAGAAAAGTTGTGACAGGAATACGAAACTTTAACATATTTCTCCATCTTTCCAGGTGGTCCTGATGCTGTGCCGCCTGCGACCTCAATACTCGTTTTCGCACAGTCGGAAGTCCCCCACGGTTCTCCTGGGCATGGTGGCTCTGGCAATAGCGCTGCCGCCGCCGTCAGTCCACGAGATCAGGCTAGAGTCTGACATGTTCGTCACTAGGATCAACTTCGACTTCAGAATAGCGCACTGTGAGCCCAGGTATTTGGATTTCATGATTTTTTTTTTGCATTGTCCGTAGTGAAAATATCTAGAGTTGAGTTTGCTTAAGTTTGTCTTACGCGTTGCTTCGCTGACTTTGGTTTGATTCCCAGAGCAGCCAGAGTTAGTTTCCACATATTGTCTTGGTTGTTGGATGTTTTGGGAGCTTTTTTTCATTTATATCGAGCTTGATACGGGCTATCGACTGTTTATACTATTAATATGAGGAAATAATACATGTTTTGTCTATTTTCAGCAGGGTGTCGGAACTGCTTGGGTACACCGCGGAAGAGCTGACGGGGAAGAATCTGTACGCGCTCTGCCATGGAGAAGACGCAAATAAACTTAGAAAATGCCATTTAGATTGTAAGTATTTTATACTTAAGTGTTGTGTACTTCTAAATCTATACTCTTTTAAATGATGGCGGACATCAACTTACTTATGGTGAACCGTAAAACTCATTTTAGTACTTGGCGTTACTAGCTGTTGCAACTTGAGAGTAAGTTTGCCAGTACTACACGAGCGATACAGCGTAGGTATCACGCAAATTACCAGTCTATTTTTAATTTCATTTCCATATCTTTCAAAATCGTCATCACGTCTTAATGAGTCATCAACCTCATCAGCGGTCTATAAACGATCACCGATGACTCCACCATGACCCAATATCGAGTACGTGGTGAAATCCTTGCGGCCGTGGCGCAACTGCTTTGTATTCAGTTGGTACCCTTTGGAAATCCATGTCAAGTAGACTGGCAGCTCAAGGAGGCGCCGTTACGAGGAAAATTTATGAGTGCGTTTTCTGGGAAATTTTGTTGGCTTGGTACAAACACCTAACGTTCTTTTGCAATCTTGTTAGATCTTTCTATTTAATCAGAATTTTAGCATGATTCAATATTTTTTCTTTTATTAATCAATGATTCTGTTTGTAACTATTGTTAGCTGGCAATATTCCTAGGTATACTTTCAAATCTTTATGTTCGTTATCACATTCTCTCTGGTTAGGCATGTCTTGAATGTCGTGAGGGAAATATCTATTCAAATAATGTAATCTTAGTTATATATACCTACGCAGGATATTATTACTTTTCCAAGCATTCGTCAGCATACAATTCAGGCCTATATACATATATTATATTTATATATACTAACGCTGCGCGGCGCTGCGCCGGCTCTCGCAGACCTGATTTGAATAATAATTTTTATACCATCGTTTCGGTTTCCTTTCCCGAGTTCAGACGTGGGAAACATCAAGCTTTAATGTTCTTTTGGGCTTTTGGACTTGATAAATCCTTTCCAGTATTAATAATTTAGATATCATTTTTGTAGTTTTAAAACAAAAGATGCCATATGGCGTTAAGTCCACCATTTGTACATAATCTTTGTAATTTTGTGCAAGAAAGTTTTAAATAATAATAAATAAATAAAAGATGTTGAAGTGCATAATGTGCCTACTACATGTTTTTTTTTCTCCACTACAAAACTAAGTCCATATGGGTTCGTAACACTCGTTTGTCTTTTGAAACGTAGACAGGACGAACGAGTTTTATTAGGTTTTCAGCATTTGTTTTATAAAGGGCTAATTCTGTGACGAAGTGTTATTTAGCTTGGAGTCGTTTCGATAAAACTAAGGGAATTTTCTGAAATTCAAAATTAGTTACCATTAATGTTAAGACCCTAAGCACGATGATGGCTTACACGGATGAGCATTCATGAATGGAAGGACTCATAATCTGACGTAACGATTGTCTCTGACCAATCAAGCCATATAACAAGATGGCCGACGATTCCAACGCCAATCACGACTCAGGTTGAGCGTCATACGGTCCTCCACAGCAATCCGTCGTTGATAGTTTTACGAGACTAATGCTTTGCATTTAAAATGTCCAATGTGTATATAGATGCCGGTCAAATGTGGACATTCCCAGTGTAGAATAACAATTGTCGAATTACCATAAAAGTCCGGGTGTTTGTTAGAAAGCGGGTAATTTGGTTACAACAGACGCGATTGGGGTACACGATGAAGTTATTGATGGCATTAAACTGTAGGTTATTCAAAGTTGTGCATAATGTAATAAAATTTAATGTATACTTGAGTCTTCCGACAAATGGGATACCTTGACTGATGTCTTGATTCTAAATGATGATCATTTGATGTTAATAGACACGAAAGACGCATACGAATTCGTAAATATTCTGTCACATATTGATGAAGTTATATGATTTAAAGAATTCTCCCTGGGTGCTTGCAATCGGTTTCACTTTTTGGCCTAGCTCCAAATGCATCGAGTAATAAATGACTACAATACACAATGCAAAAACAAAACCAAAAAGCATGTTGTCCTAATGATTCACGTAGACAATACACGTGTTGGTCACTTTGTCTTGTGTGTGCATCTACTGAATATATCATCATTGTTACATAGTCTTGTTTGTCTTCGGTACCTATTGTTTTGTTGATGTTGGCCGCAAGGTCATCCTCAAGCCTTTTATGTAGGGTTATCCAACGTAATCACGATGATTTACTGCCATGAATCAAATGGAAACTCACGCGAATTGGTGGAACATTCCTAAAACGAAAGCTATAAAATAAGGTAAAATGCTATATAAAGTACTTAAATCACTCAAAGGATACTATTCGATTGTTTCAGTAATGAACAAAGGTCAAGTGCTCACTCACTACTACAGAATAATGAACAAACTGGGCGGCTACACTTGGATGCAGACCTGTGCGACCGTAGTCTGCTCCTCCAAGAACGCAGAGGAACAGAACATCATCTGCGTCAACTATGTCATCAGGTAATTCTGATTTCCATTCTGTTTGTGTAAACGCACACCTATAATTAGATATCACGTACTGTGTCGATAAGTATGCAAGGGGCATGCAGTCGGCGATTGATTGAAAGAAAATACATGGATTGGATAGGTTATGTAAGATGTAGTGCCGTAATAAGAGATTAGTTACTTAAAGACAGATTTAAATTTAAGGTCTTTTTAAAAGATTGTATTTTTATGCATATTTTCATGTTGCCCACAGTGGTCGAGAATATCCCAACACGGTAATGGATTGCTGCCAGCTAGAAGAAAGTGTTCAAGGAGTAAAACGGGAAGAAACTGTGGGTGATCCAGAAAACGGGCCTCCTGATACCGACAACACAGGGGGGCCACCTCCACCTCCACGACATCAAGCAGAAAGAACTGAACCTCCGACGAACACTGACTCTGCTTCATCTAATCCAGTGTCAACCTCTGACGTCACACACTTAACTAGACTGAATGATGCACAACCATTACCTCTTCACACAAACCCAGAAAGAACTTCTCCCATGCCTGCCAGAAGACTGAAGAAGCGAAAACATACGACTGAGGAAGAGGAAGACAGAGAAGAGGATAGACGAAAGTCCTCTTCTAATCCAGGAGCGACCATTTCTCCTGCAGAACGTGATATGAATAAATCTAACATAGCTATGCCAGAAGGAGCGACTGATGCTACCTCAGTTAGAGATCTAGAAAACGCAATGTCCAAACATTTACCGTCGTTGGATGGAAAAGAAATATCTCATCGTCCGACAGACTTTTCAACGGACGCCCTACTTAAACAACAGCAGCAGAAATCGACTATACAGTGGATAGGGACACAAAATCATCATCTGAACCATCTAAATAGACAGATACCTGGTAATCACACGTCAACGCCAGCTTCCGCCTTGCTTAGGCAACTATATGCAAACAGGGAGAGCGTTATCCGAAGTAACTTCTTAGGAGACGGCAGAACAGGCGGTTACTATTCTGGTGACGGCCAGTCGGGACCATTGCCGACTCCTCCAGGAAGCGAGGGGTCAGGCTACGGTGAGCAATTAGGGCATAAAGGCACAGATATTGGTTCACTGGCTTACGGAGGCTACGCTGATTACCACTCCGCAATGACGCCTCCAGGGTCAGTATCTCCTAGGGACAAACAGCAATATGCATTGTCATACGATAATAGTGCTTACTCTGAAGCCTTAAGACATTCTTATTTAGGTGAAGCGCCTTTGCCTTTGAAGCCTCAGGCGTATTCAGCTGTGCCAGGTGCTCTGGACTATGCGCCATCTTTAGATCAGTCTCAGTTCTTCCATCCACCTTCCTCGTTCCATCTGTATCATCCGCAAGCTCACGCCGCCCATTCGGCTCATTCTCACCAAAATGTAGATAAATCTGTTCCACCTAACACCAATTGGTATTCAGCAAGCTCATAGCCGAGTTTTCATTAGGCTGCTCCTAAGTTTCTAGAGTCGATCGAATTTGCATTTGGATGTGTTCTTGTTTCAAACATTGTTTTGGTTTTATTACCGTTGTTATGTTTAATTTTTATTTTAAAGTTATTGTTAACTCGCCCATGACTTTCGAAGACTCCAGTGATCTTTTAGAAGATTTTTACTCATTAATGTATATAGAGTTTTGTTGAAATTAATAGTAAACTGTATACGGACGACAAGACTTCAACTGTTTAATACTCACAGCTTTAGGATCATTGTTCTATTGATAAGAAAACTTGTGCCAAAACAATGGTGCTGGTGCCCTTGACGAATCGAAACTTAGCTTTATGTCCTGCGCCACGGTGGCGACCTCTGTTGAATTAATTTAAAGAGAAAAATGATGACTAGGCGAGACATTCTACATAAATAAGGATATTTGACTTGAAAATTTATTGTAATTTACCTTGTTATATTTGAAGAAAACTTGTATTTTAATGACTGCGTTTGATTTATTATAAAATCCAAATTCTTCAATTAAATCATTACCTAAGTCGATTGTAATTTAATGCACCAAATATTTAGTTCTCCATAAATATTGCGATAGCTTAGATAAATGTATAACAAGGTAAATTGTGAAAAATAGTATAATAATCTGAGGAACACTCGGCTAGTAAGCCTGTGGCTATATCTATAGCTTATTGCATATCATTTTAAACTAAGCTTTGTAAATTATTGTACCATAGCTACCCGACTGTACTTAGAATATAGTCATACAACTCTTCAAATTGTACATTTTAGCTAGTAAGCATTGTATAATATTCTTATCGAAATAAGATTTCATTGTACATATATCATACATTAGTTTTATAAAATTATTTAATTTTTTTCTCAATATACAAAGACTTTTTTTTTCATTAATTTGAGTTTACATGAGAAAAATATTTGGTATTTAAAACAGTTTAATATATATTTAATAAAAACAGGAATATAATCTATTAAATGTTAATAATAAATTCGTCCCTTTTTATGTTTTAAACTTGGTCTGTAACACCTCTTTCTGATATGTCGTAAGTTCCCAAAATGACATCAGAAAAAAAATGTTAAATAAATAAGCGAAAAAAAAAAACAAGGAGAATCCTTTGCTAGATTAATACATTAGTAGTGAAAAATGAGTTCTTATTATGAGAACTCATGCACTCGTAGGCAAGTTTATCAGTAATTGGTGAAACAGGCCACGAAAATGCCAAAATATATACTCGTATTCACAAATGATATAGATAATACTCAAACTATTTTTGGGTAATTCGCAGTTAATATTCTTCCGAAGCCAAACGAATTAAGTATGTATATAATTTATATTTTTTATAGTAAAATTATTAGGTATTACTGCCGTAAACTTAAATTTGTAATATTTATGCTATTTCTGTGCAATACAAGTGAAAAATGTTGTTAATTTCGATTTTTATAGGCTTCGTTGACGTATCGTAAAATTAAGATAATTATCCTTAAAATTGTAATAAAAATGTAATTATTAATTAATTGGGAATAGGCTTGTAATTCAATTATCTGTTATGTTTTCAGTATTCCACGACTTCGATCTACCTTCATGTATTTTTTGTATTTTAGTTGATAACCAAGAACAAAAAAATTGAAGAAAGTTTTATTTCTCTGAATAAACGATTAAGAATTTTACATTATCATCTTTTATTATTCCCATATTTAGTTTTCCAGTCATAAAATCTTTGAATGTATAGGTACATTCGTTTGCGAAATATACGATTATTACAGAGTAAAAATTAAATGAATATCTGAGATTCTCATTTTATTAAAAGTAATAATATAGTTGCACACAGACAATACACAGAATCAGTTCAAAACGGTTTAAATTATAATAATAAATGCATTAGATTGATCAATACAGCGTAAAAACAATCATAGACAAAATGATATTCAATAACAAGATCTTTCTACGCAAAAAAGTTTTCGCAAATCGGAAAAAAAAAAAAATAGGTAAATATCATCACATTGCTTGTAGACAAATTATCCAATTTTTTTCTTATTCATAAAAATAAACACTTTAGTATTTTGTCCTTTACATAAATTACTATTTAGAAAAACAGGGACAAAACATATTTTAATAAAAAAATTATTACATATTTTGAACCAAATCAAGAAGAAATATTATGGCCAATGTATATGCATGCCTTTGAAGCATATAACTATACTGGACGGAAGTTATCTTTTAGTCTTTTGATTTACTTACAAACTAGTACGATTTTGACAAATATATTTTGTACATATTTTTATTACTACTAGGGTATTATAATCTGTGACATTTTACTAACTATAAAATTCCCCACGATTTGTAACAATATAAATACTTGTACATTTTAGTTTAGTGCTACAAAGTTACAGACTTTTAATTTTTAGATGTTTTTATCGAAGAGTCTATTAAATCAGTATTCATAAGACGTTATTGTAATAAAACAAAACTTTGAACTAAGCCATCCTCAAAGAAAAAATATACTCCATCGTTAATTCATGAAACAAAAATCTGAATAATTCATGACTTACTTATTAAAAGATTTTGACCATTTGTTAAAAGTTTGATTTTGTCTTTAAGTTCATCCAATAATCCAGTTTTAAGAATAAACAAATATAGGTACCTATACAACATTTACTTCTAAGTACCTACCTATAACACTATAAAATTATATCATTATAAATACAATTGATACAAAAAAATAATTTTTAGTTACATTAAGATAATAAAACATAAAAATACATAAACTTGATAAATAAGAAGTGAAAATGAAACAAATAATAAGAAAAAAATAATACATTAACTGTAGACTTCTTTAACTACATGATACTATGATTCAACTTAAAACTACTGTAGGCAGATTAAACGTAATTTTGTTTGACGCTAATTTCATTAAATTAAACCTGTTTTACAACTTTCTGATAGGTATATAGTTCTTATAAACTAACAGACCAAATATTTGAGAAAAGTTCACTGTCTTTTGATATAATTATGTTAGTTATCAGGGAGCTCATCTAGTATCACACTTTGTAGGAAATGGGCGATTTTGTGACAGCTCAAATTAAGAAAAAAAATCAATATAAAAAATCTCAATAGATGGCGTTTTATGAAAACAGAGCCATAATAAAGGCTAAAGGGTACAGACCAATATTGTCTGCTTTTCCTTATCAACCAGAGGCAAAAAAAAATCACCTAACAGTTTGCACACATCACGATATTGATATTTTTTAAATATTTGTCTTATTTAAAAAAAAATGCCAATCCTGTACATTGTTGCTTTTTGTATGGACTCGCCTTTTACTAAGCGCCATCTATGAAGTCATCTGGAACTTTTTATTTTTTATTTGAGTCTCGGAAAATCGCCCATTAGAGAAAAGCGATTTTTAATCCCACTTATATATAAATGCAAAAGTTCGGATGTGAGTTTGTGACAATCCTGTGCATTGTTGCTTTTTGTATGGACACGCCTTTTACTAAGCGCCATCTATGAAGTCACCTGGAACTTTTTATTTTTAATTTGAGTCTCGGAAAATCGCCCATTAGAGAAAAGCGATTTTTAATCCCACTTATATTATAAATGCAAAAGTTCGGATGTGAGTTTGTGACAATGTTCATATTACTTAATCACGAAAAATCCACTTGATTTATTTTGATGATATTTGGTACACGGGTAGAAAAATACCAGAAAAACACACAGGGTACTTTTTATTCCACTATTCTCACGGGAGCGAAGCCCCAGGGCGCTATATATAACTTTAAGGTCAGAATAAGCATTTTAAAAAATGATTTTATGAAATGATGAACAGTGATTTTAAAAAATGGTATACATCAAAAGCAACACGTATTTTCAACTGAATTAATACAATTGTAGACTAACAGTTAAAAACTAAAAAAATATATATTTCATGAGTCAAAATTACCTTATCAGATCTATAGTATTTGTGGCTGCCAAAGGCCTCATAGATGCAGTCATCACCATCAATACTCTATTAACATCTCAATATTTGGCGACTGCATCTCTAGAATGATTTGATACTGCGAGAACACGCATAACCAGCAGTACACCTGAAACCAAAGTTTTTTTTATTACTCATCTACCCTTATATCATTCTCCATAATCATACGGAAGTAATAAGGCTTAATAGCATACATTAGGAATTTTAATACACCCATAGATTTACTATAATAGTGGCGTATTATAAAATATCTACGAATACACCTATTAGATAATATGTCTAGAATATATTACATTACATTGTAGAAGGCAAAATAAATAGTAGTTTATGCAACTGATGAGGGTGGTTTTATGAAATGAATGAATATGACATAACATCACACGAGTGTTTTAATGCCTAATTATGTACAGTTGCATACACTACTTTATCTTCACTCATAGGAACAATTAAAATTAAACAAAGTAGCTAGGTAACAAAGAAAAAAATTATAGGAGGAAATTAAGTTCAAACTACGAATGCGTGGGCCACTTTTTTCACAAGTTCAAACTGCGCATGCGTGTGCCTATTTTTTACATTCAGCCATAGCCTAATTTAATAAATTAAAAAGTAAAAGTGTACTATAAAGATTAAAAAGTTATTTTATGATACCGCGAGCGGTACTATACTGACTTTTATTTTTTAATTTTATGTATGTGCGTTTATAAAGTACGTCTTTATAAAACCAATTCGTAATTCGCATATTTCGACATGAGTGTAGATAAATTACTTTTTTGACACTGCTAACCAAAGGAGTGTATGTTTTCAGAGTTTATGTATGTAAGTTTCTCTATTCCACCATAAGTCCTGAACGACTTAACAGATTTTGATGTGAGAGGTATTGTTAGATTCCTTGCATTCCTCTGAGTGACATAGGCTATGTAAGTTGTCAGTCGTGTGTTTTATTTTTAAATAATTAGCTTGTTAACTCTACAGTAAGTAAATAATAATATTTTTATATTTTATGTACTTACATTGTATGACATCCAAAGAAAGTCAAGAAGAGCGGCAAAAGTGGCATCCAGCTGAAAGCATAAGAATTTCTAATTTGACACAAACTCCACTGAAATATTTGTAGTCTTTGCATGATTTTTTTTTTTAAAGACAGGTGTGCTCTTTTCCACAATCTTGCCTGAGGACAGAGATGAGGAATATTTTTATAGTATATATTTTTTTAGAATTCCTTAAAAAAAAAAAATCGGCTACTATTGGCAATAATAAAAAAAACTACTCACATAAATATAATATCCTCCCAGCAGCCACAGCCCAAAGACCAGCTGGAATATGATGATCAAGCCCATCGTGATCATCCACGGCAGCATCAATCCCCGCATCCAGATGTTGATGCCGATTACCTGGAATTTCACAAAAAACTTCATTAGAGATCAAAATGTGAATAGATTAAATTTATTTAAAAAAATATTCACACAAGTTTCGTCAATATTAAAATAATCATAAAAATAAAAAAAAATCTGTCAAAAATTCCTCCTCGGACTGTATGTTTAAATGTGAATTGTTTTATTTATTTAAACTTCATTGTTCTTCTTAAAATAAATGAACAAGTGGACTAAATGCCATAAGCCATTCTCTGCTGACAAAAATCACATCAGTTAGCTTCTTTTTTATAATTGTTAAAGTCTTCAAACAGGTAAAATTCAAAAGTAATCTGGTTGCCTATTGTCCAATGCCAGGTGTGCTTATAATGCTTTTGCAAGAGATATTTCAACAGACGAAGACTTGTATACATTACAATCTAAAGACTACTCCCATAGCATACCCATATGATTCATACAGTAGTTCATCTAACAACTCTATGAAGGGCTATTGTGAAGGGTGTAAGCTCACAACCAAGTGAAACATCATTGGGTGAAATGGTCCCAGCATAAGTGGACTGATCACCCGTCTGGTGCTCGCGCTGGCGTCTCCTTATAGTAAAGTGAAATATCAACATCAAATCCGTTTGACAACCGTCTGTCTTATTAAACTGTGCTTGTATATCCAAATTGGGCAGGACACGACTGTACAACTTTTTTGCAAGGCCTTTTTTACCTGTGATCCACAATAAAGATTATTTGTTTTGATATATGATAAAATTGAATTCAAGACTATCAACCACATCCTTACCATAAGCAATGAAGAGAATATCAATGTAACAAATATGAATATAAATATTGCACCGAAGACTTGTAAAGCTGAAACAAAAAATCATCATAAATAATATTTCGTACCTGTACATAGCTTGTCAGCAATTGAGTTCTTTTTTCAACTAATAAAACTTAGTGGTCTATGTCTTATTTACATGGACGTTTAGGGTTTAAATGACTAAAATTAAGCAATATCGTTTTAAGACTCAGATCCACTTTGAAGCCACTTAGCCAGCAAAGTAATAATTCCAGTGTAATGATATGTACAGTCAGCAACCTGACCTATATCACCGAATCCTATCTCAGGGGGGGTTAGGACTTTTGCAGCTCATTGTACACCAAATAAACAAAAGTAAATTGTGAAAAATGACTTTAGGCAAGCTAACAAGCTTTTGACACTTACATCCTCGAACATCAGCTTCAAATAGCGGATTCCACAGCTGTGTGGAATCTCCACCGTCCATCTGATATCCTATAAATGTTATCAGAATAACACTCATAGCGGCCGTGTACACAGCCACCGCCTTGCTCCCGATCTTCACGTTGGAAGACCAGATGCACGGCGACCAACATGATTCTAGCACAGTCATATTGCTTCTATATAAATCAGTTTATAGCAGCTTCAAATCACCCTGAAATGAAAATAAATTGATGAAATCGGTTGACCACACCTACGCGGTTGCTGCTACTTAGTGTACTTAGTAAAAAGATAACAAAGTGATCACAAGTTTTGAAACACGGATACATTACCTATTTCACAGATGACTTTATTGACTTATTTGTTTTGTTTTTGTAATAAAATATGTAATTTTATTTAGTTAGAAATGTTATTGGTACTAAAGAGAAATTAAATTCAAACAAAAACAACGCCGTTTACCTACGTGAGTTGCCTTGTTTTTTTTGACGGTTTGACATTGACTGGAGGACTGACACTGACATAACATGTCATTTTTTACCTTTTCAGAAGACGTTTTGTTCGGGCGTGCATGCTGCTTTTTCTCTGTTAGCGATTTCCTTTAAAATATTTAAAAAAATAATTTGAAGTATTTAACAAAACGCACACTTTAGTGCATTTGCCTTTCAACAATAGATGGCGCTAAAAAATATTAGTTACACCTATTCCATAACAGATGGCAGACAGAACGCAAAATAAAATTAAATCCATAGATTAAATGTAATATATTTTTCAATATAGACGTCTAACTTTATGTTTTCAGTATGTTTTCAGCACACTTTCAACTTGTTATGGCTCCTCTGTTCTAGACAATCGCCAATTAAGTAGGTACCGTAACCGTAACTACGTACCTATATCCTATAACCCTTATAACTCGAATTTGTTGGAAGCGGAAGGTCTACCTTTTTTTTTATCTAGGCAAAAATTCCATACTTACCGCTTCACTTCTCGATAGACGAGCTGAAGAGGCATGTGGGACTTAAACCCATTAAAACACCCCGATGCCTCAACGTACCAATACAGAGAAGGTGGGAACCGTTCATTTTATCTAGCCAAAATCTCTGTTCTACATTTAAACCTGTGTCAGTTAGGTACCTACTTAAACAAAGAAATTACCTACCTAAATGCCTATGTTATTATGTAGTTATTTTTAATGTGTTAGCTTTGTGATAAAATTGATCTACAACAATATCACACTGGCATAATATTTGTTTCAGTTAAACGTAACCAGGCTAAAGTGAATGCCTAAATATTTTCTGGCGTGTATGAGCCACGTGCCAGCTTACAATATATTTGTTTGTTATTATCAGTCTGCGCTGGCGAAGCGATCCAGCGCTGCGCAGGCGTGGTAATCAGGGTGTCCAGTTCCATCCAGACCATAGAAATAAAACTATATCTGCCACCACCACCATCTACTCGGTGACCACGACACGACTCTTTGCATTTGCAACAAGGCCGAAACGAACGAGCAATTAGAAAGGTACGTGCGTAGGTATCTGCCATTATGAGGTTCCATTTTCAAAAACCAACCAACATCCGGCGAACTAGTTGTGCCAAGCGGCTTTGCTCCCGTAGAAATTTCGGGATTTCTGATAGCCTTATAGCCTTCCTCGTAAGTGGCTTTCACACACATAAGGAATTTTTCGAATCGGTCCTGTAGTTGACATTCTTTGGGGTTTGGTTTCGTTCAATTTTTGATTCCATACTTACACTGTTAGGGATATTTATATTATAAATATTCTATTTTATCCCAAATCATATACCTAATGCGTGCGCGCACGTCACGTGCGAATCGCACGTGCTCGCCGAATTGTATCGACTATCAAGAGGTCGAATCGGGTTTGAACCTCGTTTCATGATGTGGGCGGATGAGTCATCGCAACGTAATAGACAGACCTTCATTAGAGTATCTTTCGACATTTACCCTTGCAGTGTGAGTTCCGAAAATGGCTGTGGTAGATAGAATTCGTTGCGGCATCTCAGGCCCAGACGACCTCTTGATAATCGATCACCCTCATTGCACCCCCTATTAGATTTTTATTATTAAAACTAGCCGCGCCCCAGGGGCATTGCTCCCGTGGGAATTTCGGAATTAAAAGTACCTACCCTATGTGCTATTTCCGGTATTTCTCTACCCGTGTACAAAATTTCATCGAAATCGGTCCACGATTTATCGTGATGGAGTAACAAACATCCTCACAAATTCACATCCAAACTTTCGCATTTATAATGATAGTAGGATAGGATAATAGGATAGTGTTGTATGTGAAAGCTATAGCCGAAAACGCTCGCCAAGCCGTGCTACAGTGCTGTGCGTCTCCAAACAACATGTCTGACCACGAGAGCTCTGTCACGACTAGGGAATGCAAATCCGTTCTGTTTTAAAATCCGGATTTTTAAGAACGGATTTGTGATCCAATCCGGTTTATCCGGATTTTACGGATTTTTATATTTTTTTAATATTGTGTTTTTTTATATTTGTGTATATAGGTTGTTTCGATGGATTTGCATCCACCGTGTGGTCGCAACGAGACGAGAGATATGTGTTTAAAGTTTAAAAGAGACTACGATTATAACTAACTAACTTTTATAAATGTATGAGTTACTTTTTTCAAATTCATTAAATAAGTGTACACTATTTATTTATAATTCAATGGTGTACACTAAAAGAAGCCAAGTTTTGTCATTTTTACTAATTTCTTATGTTGATAAGAACGTAGTATAGGTTAAAGTGGGGTCTGGCGAATACGTCGACTGTAGCTAGAGTTTACAGCACACCGATTATCACGAGACCGCCTTTAAGCCGCAAGAGTCTGCAGCACGCGACTACACTGAGTTGTAGTGATAATGTGTGTGATATATCTGTCTCTTTTTAGCACAGAATTTAGTGCATATGAAGAAAGAGTACATCCAATATGTCAACAGTTCAACTTATAGCGGCGTTAATCAAAGTGCCGCAGGGTGCTGTCGAGTGTAGCTGGTCGCTGCGACCGGCGGCACCTTGCAGCACCTTGCAGCACCTTGATAGACGCCGGCTTAGGGATGTATGCAAACACGAAAACAAAACATCGATATATCGATATTTTGTCTTTCTTGGCAGGTACTTACAAACTAGGGACAACCCGTCTGTCTGCTCGCGATAAACTCAAAAACTACTGAACAGATGTTTATGCGGTTTATACTAATGGACTGGGTGGGTCATGTCATAATAAAGGAAAGCTTTGATGTACAATTTTCTCGGGCAAAGCCGTGGGTATAAGCTAGTCGATATATAAATATGTAATTCTATTGCGTTGCATTAAAATGATTTTCTAAAAACCGCATCAAAATCGGTACAGCCAAACGCCAGATAATCGCGGACAAACATACATACAAAAATCCAGGTCAAACTGAGAACCTCCTTTTTTTGAAGTCGGTTAAAAGTAGCATTTTTAATAATGTTTTTGGTTTTTTATAAGATGTTGTGTATACGTTTATCTTTGTATAGTAAAGTATTTAAAGTATATTTTATAGATTTTCTAAGGTTTCTAGATTAAAACAAATTTTACCTACCAAAAAATAAAATAAAAGCTTCTATATTTTATTTTTATAATAATAAACATCGATGTTTTACTACACGGTATAGTTAACGGAGGCCGCAGGTCGCAGCGGCTAACGCCGTCTGCTGCTAGCTTAAGGGGATGTAATCCATGATTACCTAATATTTTATTTCATCGTATTGTTTGGTTTATTAATTTATTTAGGTGAAGTTTATATCACTGATTACAAAATAACACATTAATTTGTTTTTAAAACTGGTATTGCCTTTTGCAACACACTAATCGTCATTATTATGGATTCTTAGCCATTACCATCTCTCTCTTTAGTCGTATTTCCTCATGACTGAGGGTTGTGGTCATTATATGGAATGAAACACACACAACGACTCTCTTTGCAATTTTAATGGAGTGGTTTGCCATTGCCTTCTCCATTTCACACACTAGCTATTATCATCAACCAGAGTGCAGGTTTCCTCACGATGTTTTCCTTCACCGGAAGCAAGTGGTGGTCGATGAAAACTAACATGAGTCAGATTGGTATACAAAGCCATGTAGCCCGGGCAGGATTCGAACCTGGGATTTTGCATCCACAGGCGGGCGCCCCACCAGTCGGCCACCACCGTTTCAGCCATTACCATAAGTATTAAAAAATAGAATACTATTAGCCTGATGCGATTACCACCAGTAATTTATTGTTTAAATCAAATATCACCTAATTTCTTTCGATATTTTTAACTTTGCACGCATTCCAGATGATTTAAAAAAAGGCTTCAAAATAAATCTGAAATAATCCAAAACGCGGCGCCTTAAGTTTGCGACAGTCTGCATTCCTTTGTAGAAAGCCGCTTCTCGTAATAACTTTTTTGTGAATTTATTTTTTGTGGAGTTGTTGTAGACAATATGTCTATCTCTTTTTAGCTCTTTTAAGACGAAAGAGTGCAACCAATTTGTTAACAGTTTGACCTAAAATCTGTCGAGAATCCCAGACGACGCAAAGCCACTCCGCACTCGCCGCTCTTTCCCCTCAACGTTACGCTGATATCGACGTTACAAGAGACCATTCTCAACGGTTTTCATATAATTTTGTGTCCTACGTGACGTTTAGCTCGTCGCTGCGTAAACGCGAGAACGCGGCCTTAGTCTGCAAAAATATTGAGACTGTGAGCACTGTAATGACAACAATCATGTTCGTAACATAACACGACAAAATAAATGACGGAAAATCTTCAAATTAAAATCTATTTTGTTTTAGCAAATGGTTAAAAAAAGACATATTAGCGATGTACACTATATAGACTATTCAATATTTTCTTCTACTTTTTATCATTACTAAATTTGTTAATTCTTAGTATTTTCTAGGTTTCCTATATCCACTTTTGACTTCTATTGATTTCTAATCTTGAAAAATGAGACAAAGTGTCCATCAAGCCTATATATGTATAATAAAATACTTGTACACTCGATCTTTTTTATCATAGTTTATTTTACTAACACAGTGATTGATAATTTAGAGACTAACAATATTGTTCCTATTTCTAACTTGAGAATCAGATACTTTTTCCAAGGAACGTTTAGTATAATGTTTATTATCGCATTGTGATGATTAGGCTTGTGATTCAGGGGCTAATAAACGATTGTAACTGTTTACGAGTATAATAATTCACTTACACACAATTTGTGTGTAAGTGAATTATTATACTCGTAAACAGTTACAATCGTTTATTAGCCCCTGAATCACAAGCCTAATCATATTATCCTAACCTAATCATATCATAAGACATAGGGTACCTTTCATCCCGGGAAAAAGCACTGTTCCCGTGGGAAATTCACGTGGACAAAGCCACGGGCGAAAGCTAGTATTTTATTATTCAGAAAATCCGGATTCGATTTTGGAATCCGGATTTAGAAGTCGGGTAAAAATTTGCGGAAATCCGGATGTTTCGGATTACGGATTATCCGGATTGCATTCCCTAGTCACGACAAGAGCATTTAAAGAAGGAGGACGGAAAGCTGTATGGAAGGGACATCCAGCAGCTCTATGTAATTGGAATGAAATTATTAAAAATATTAAACTTTCCCCAACTCCCAGAATTTCCTACAAATATATTTACTGTACGTTCTTTTAGCTTCGCTCGCCCGCATCAAAAGTTCAAGGATTATTCACAAGGTTTCTAAACGAAAAAGTTTAAAAATAACCATTATTCAAACATAGATTACATTTTTTAATATTTTATCTTTCCTTATCTCTAGTCTCTATATAAGTATGTAGATTCTTATAACTCTCGTCTCTATATATATTTCTAAAACTCATGTAAATAAACATATTTTTGTAGATTTATTGGTGTACTTACTTGGGATTTACGTACTTAATATCCCAAGTTCGAAGTAATATACCTACGAATAAGTGTTCGAGCAAAACCCAAATTAGTGTTACATGTACCTACTTATAAAGGCTATCAAGCTAATTATTTAAAATAAAAAAAAACACGACTGACAACAACATAGCCTATGTCACTCGAAGGAATGCAAGGAATCTAACAATACCTCTCACATCAAAATCTGTTAAGCCGTTCAGGACTTATGGTGGAAAAAAGAAACTTATACTTACATACCTACTTACATACATTAACCCTGAAATCATAACACTCCTTTTTTGGTCAGTCGGGTGAAAAACCAGACAAGTAATTAGACAATTTTGCAATTAGACAAGTTAGCCGAGACACCAGCCTACGAGTGGGCAGGTGACTGGTGACCCGTTTCGGGTCACGTGGCCACCAACGTGGTGCGCCTGCGTCGGTCTTGAGGCCAGCTGACGCTGCAAGGCCCTTCCGCGCCGTTGTTTACTACAAATGTTGAGAAATTCTGCCATTGCATTGTGCATAACAAAATACTACTTAACTTATTAATTAAAGTAGGTTCCTAGTTAATAAATGCATGGTTATTAACAGCAGTATGTTTTTATTTATTATGATGATTTGCTCCATTTTTTTCACCACAAACTAAATAGAGTTTTTCACTTGACATTGGACATCATTGGACATTGACCTCAGTCTCTATTTGAGAGCCATAAATGAGGGTTATTGTTTTGTCTCACCAGTAGCGCTACTGGCGTCATGGCGTGTAACGTCTGTCAGATTTAATGATACAATACTGTCATTTGAATTTGACAACTGATGACAGTGTTGTACTGATAGACCTCACTCGCCAGTAGCGCCGACTAAAGCGCCAAACAAAGATAACCTTCATTGATCGACAACTGTGTTTGAGCGACAATAGACGCTCGTTTCGTATTTTTTTAAATTTCAAACCCCATGCAGTAGTTTAAGTACCTACAGATATAAAAAATCCATACAGTGCATAGAGCAACACGGACTCTTCCGCGCGCGGAAGTCTTTGTTGCTCGGAGATACAGAGCAACATGGATCATTTGAAACGTGGTAGGAAAGCGAACTAATGTCTAAGCTAAAATTTCCTATTTCAATCGAAGGTGGCGCCCTCACTCACTTGCCAAAAGATCCTTGTCGCACTACGAGTCTTCTACCAAAGGCGCGGCGCGCGGCGGCGCGACGGCGGCCATTTTGTGATTGTGACGTCACCCTATTCGGACGAAGCGGGCGGGGTGGCCGCAGCGCAGTGGCTCCGCGCCGAGTGCGGTTGACGTGACGTGCTGACTGTTGTAGTGGCCATATTTTGTTCGCCAGTGGCGTGAAAACGCAACTAGATTCCAAAACAATTTCCATAAAGTAGGTCTAGACAGATTTTTATAGCTTTATTGTTATCTCCAAGTTCCTACATTCCTATTTTACACGATGTTTAACGAACGTGATTTAATTGAATTAGTAAAAAATCATGAACTGCTGTACAAACGGGATCACTCGGATTATTCAAACCAGGTTCTCAGGGAAAACATTTGGAGGGACATTGCAAAAAATTTAGGTGCAAATGGTAAGCGTCTATCATCATCATACTTAATCATAACATATTATAAAACAAAGTCCCCCGCGGCGTCTGTCTGTCTTTCTATCTGTCTTTTCGCGATAAACTCAAAAACTACTGAACGGATTTTCATGCGGTTTACACTACAAGATAGAGTGATTCATGAGGAAGGTTTTAGTGTATAATTTGTTTAGGTTTTGTATATATTTGTTGAAATATGACGATAATAGGCAATGTATGAAATTTTTTAAAACGCTTGAATATTTTTCTGGTTGTAGGAATAACATTCCTGATTAACCTGCAAAAATCTTAGATTTTTTTGTTCTACCAATTAATTATAAAAAAATATTGTTTTTAATTAGCTCAACAATGGCGGAGCTACGGCTGTAAAGGATATTTCCTATGCCATGTAATATTAAAAAATGCAAGTGTCACTTGTTATGTCAGTTTGAATGACTGTGATTGTCACAATGAACTTAGAAATGACAGTCATTAAATGTCATTGATCAAATGTCAAATGACACTTAGCTTTTTAAAAAATTTCATACATAGCCTATTGTTAAGGACGTCGGAAAAATTTAGCCGCCCTGCAGCTTTCATCTAAAACGCTGTCCAATCCCTTAGAGATGTAACAAAACAATGTATGGAGGAATTGTGTATCTTTAATAGGACTACAAAAACGTCTGCGATAGCATATATCTAGCTTTTATATTTCAGCCACAAAAACCACTTTTATGTTTTAAAAATACTTAAAATCGTTAGGTGTTTTTTAACTGGTGATATTAACCACAATTTATTAATCTTTATCAAATTAAACAAGTCTATCGTCACAAGTATTTAATATATTCAATATTTGCTTTTTACTAGTTTTAACTGCATATAATTTGGAGTAAGTATAGTATATGGAATAGTTTACGAAATACTAAGTATGAATTATCTAAAGCACGGCAATGCGCCCCGCGACCGCGAAGCCACCGAGCGCAAGCAAAGACGCAGAGGGGCACTGGGGCAGGGCGCAGTAGGGATGCCCGATTTTTTGGTTTGAATCGATCTTTTGAATCGTAATGGATCGTAACTCCGTGAATCGATCCACGATTCAAATCGTATGGCATTGAATCGATCTCATACGATCTTGGAAGATCGTATCAAATTGATTGAAAATAATAAAAACACAGCGAAATTGCATTTATTATTATGTATTTCTCTTTATATTTATAATATAATATGATATGATAATTGAATTACAGGTTCCAACTCTCCACATCTAGACTTTTTAAAAACAGCAATTTTGACAAACGTACTGGATCTATCCTATTACGGCTATCAGTTAGTGTTGCCTGCTAGAGAAAACAGACGTTCTGAAGGTACCGATGTTGCTACGATTGTCAAATATTTTAACGCCAAAGTACTCAAGTTCGGCCATATAGTTGACCTGGTGGTCCAATAAGCTATTGGGTCTGCCTCTCTAGCAAGCAACGGCTCCCTTAGATATTGTTTCAAAATGTCATCCAGACCTACTTTTGGCGTATTCAGATTTGATTCTGACACCAATTGACTATTATACTATATACGTTCTGCACGTTTTCTACTGTATCCTCATTACCGACCGCTTTAGTTCCTTTTTTTTTTTGATACGATTTTTTCATCCGATTCGATCTTCCAGGCATACGATCTAAGTGAAGATCGCATCCTGAAAAATCGATTCAAAAAATCGGAAGTCGTATTGCCGTGAATCGATCTTCTAAAAGATCGATTCAGATCGGGCATCCCTAGGGCGCAGTATACTTAGATCCCTGAGTGGGAGCGGGCGCGTTTTAGTAGGAGCAGTAGGCGGTAAAAACGTAGTCATTCAAAAAATAAATATTGTCTACCTTGTAAAGTAGGTAACTGATGTACACTTACCCTTCGTTCACACCAAGGTATACAACTCTTAGGTATTATTCATCTAAGTAAGTATTAAAATAATGTATGTCAATAAAAAATGATTCTTACATTTCCACAGCTATAGTATGCAAAGAAAAATGGTCAAGAATAAGGGAAAACTTCCGTAAAGCAATGTTGTTGCGAAAGCTAAAAACGAGTACTGGGAACAAGTACCACAGACCTCCGAAACATTACAATCATTTGGTTTTCCTGCTACCTTACTTGAGGGATGACAGCAGTCAGTCATTCGATGTTCAGGAGGCAGGAGACGCTAACGATGACGATGGTTCAGATTCCTCTCAATCCAATCCAACATTTGGTAAGATCAAACGCAGTTACTCAACAGCTGAATTAAATCAAGAAGCAAGCGAAGAAGATAATCAAGAGCAAGAAAGAACTGAAGAAGTCATTGTATATGAATCTCAACCAAATCCAAGTGGATCTGAACAAATCTTAACAGAGTTTTTTGTAAACATGTCCAAAACAGTCGCGAGGTTTCCTTTGAAACAACAATTGGAAATTAAAGAGAAACTATTCCTCATGGTGCATGATGTGGAGGTGGAATTAGCAGAAAATAAGAGAGCACATCTTTTTTAAAACGCTAAACTAAATATCATGATCTAATTATGACTAAATATGTACTTATTCGGACTTCTTTTAGATTAAGTTAAGTATATATAACAAAACCATTAATAAAAATAAAATTGTTCTTTACTTCTGTCTGTTGTTTGCATGGAAGTAGTTGTACAAAGTACTTATTACTTCCATGGTTGTTTGTTTTATAATTTCGTTGCCTACAAGAGAACCTCTTTCGTCTTCTACATTCAAGAACAAAATAAATTCCATTGAACCATTCATTTACTGTGCCAGAGAACTCTCGTCCCTATTTCCTTCATGAAAACGGCCACGTTTCCCCGTCGACGTCATGTGACTTCCTTCACGTGATCGAAGGCGTGACGAGCCACGGTGCAAGCTGGAGGACAATGACTTAAGGTACAGCCGGTGACAAACGCAATTTACACGTGAAGTCTTATTGTTTTGTAATATCCACTATTTTATTAACTGCCCTATATATTATGTGGTTTGGTTGGTTTGATGCCTCTATTGTTATCATATGTCGGTACCTACTTACTTAACTAAAATATTCCAATTCCCGTGGTAAGCAAGTTCTGTGCATGTACAAAATAACTGTCAGAATTTTTAAGATCAAAGGTTACCTAATAAATTGTTGGTGGTTGTAATTAGTTTATAACCAGAAGTCGAAATACTCATCAAAATGTAAAACCTAGTGCAATGGAATCGCTAATGGGTCGACACTCCACCAGGTCTACGGGAAAACTAAGTACATCTTATATAGGGACCTGATCTTTTCACATGTCTTGATAAAAGAAGGGATAGCGAGTTTAGAATTAAATAGTATTTGCTAAAACCGACCTCATAAAACATTCGGACAAAATGAAGAAGCAATTTATCTATACTGGGTTACTATATGCCTGACTGATCTGATTTTTTCTCATAGTTCAGATTAATTGAGCAAGAAAAATAAGGCAGAGGCAGCAAGAAAAATACACTTATTTTTCCTTCAAGTGAATTGCAACTGCAGCTGTGTGATTGCACGTGACGAGTTCATTGCACCGCTATTGATCTCACTGAGAATAATAACAGTACCTATCTAGCTATTATATCCGTGGTCGTGGCAAACGATGTGACACTCATCTACCTAGATAGGTATTATATTCCGTGGTCGTGGCAAACGTTGTTACACACGTTGTCACAAATATGAAGCTAATGACATTCGAACTACGAATGTTCCTTATAGTCTTCCTTATTGATGAGGGTCGCGCACAGAATCTAAAAATATATTTATAGAAAGGGCATAGGTAGATAATTAGATATGCATATGACGATGTTCCTTGACTCACCCACACATCTAAAATCGAATATCTGTTCGAATTTGATTTATTAGGTACCTACCTAGCTTAACTTTTCTTTTTCCATTTCAGTAAATGATATGATTAGGCGCAGGTTTCTCAAAAAATCTTTTACCGTACAAGGAATAGAGTATAGAAGTAATAGCTTTAGTTCTTCTACTTAACTGAATGCTGTACTTAACTTTTCTTCATAAATTACAATATTTCGATGCAATACATTGCTACATTGTGATTTACACGTGTTTCGTACTTTAAATAAGTACTTTTTTATCTTTTTTTTTAGTTTGTATCCGTTTTAAATCATAAAATACTGTTAAAGGTTATCTATCATTATCACAAGTATGTAAATACCTATCACATTTTTATTACCATTGTACTCTCATGATCTGGTCCATTGTTCAGAGGAACTGTGAGTTATCTTGAGTTTTTTGATATCGTACAAGTCGAACGAATCAAGTCATATGAGTAGTAAAAAACTCCAAATACCTTGTAGGTACGTACGGAAATAAAATGAAAAATAATAAGTACGTAATGACCGCTCAAGTACGGGGGCAAGGAGAATACAAAGGAAAAGGTAAAGGCGAAAAAGATGTTTTAAATTTTGTACAGACTTATATAAGATAAATAGACCATAAGAATAAAAAATGACGTGATTGTGATCAAAAAAGTTTTATGTGATGTGAAACGATTTGTGCAATGCAAACATTCAAATTCATTATAAGGGTTTTAGGATTCTATAAGTCGTTCGAACGAAGCATAAAATTAAAATCAAATATTTGAACAAAATCACGTAAGTAAAGAGCGCTACTTTTACAACGGAGTACTTAACTCTATTCAACAATCAATTAATACATATAAGTCGCAGACTAATCTCAGTCTAGTCTATTAAAATAAAACTAATATATTAATAAGCTCATTCACCACTTAGGTCATTCTCATGAACATTTTTGGGAACGTGACGCAATCGGCGTGACGTGACGTCACACATTGTTATCTGCCAAAAACGTGGCACACCGCGTGCCCACCTGACATAACTCCATTCATGCGGCTCCACTCGTCTATAAGTAATAATAGGTGTAATTTATATAAACAATTCCTACCTATTAGTAGGTTAAGTACCCTATTAATAGGCTATGATTATTTAAGCCACTCTAGGCGGTTATTTATTGACCAAACTGAGAAATATACAAAATCAAAATCAGTAAATTCGAAACAGAAAATCACACTTTAGGAATTCTCCTATAAAGTATATACCTATGCTACAGATACCTACAGATTCTCTTACGGGGTTGACAGAGCCAAGTATCGTGTGTGAGACTCGAAGGCCACGCTTAGCTGAATGGAGGGCTTATTGGTGGAATGAATAAAAAATCATTCGGCTCACGCTTTTTTGGTCCCCTGGACAGCGATGGTAGCTCAGTAAGTTTGACGTCATAAGTGATATACATAATGTAGGTATCCTATATCGGGAAAACAAGGACTAAAACTTTGAACTTATACAGTCAGATTTCTTTCTAATCATAAAAAATTCGAGATCAAGCTTCTGACCCGACAATCAAAACGCTAAATTAAGCCACAACACCGGACAGCGTTTTGTTATCACAGTAACACGTGAATTGATGATCAAATAAACTCCAAGGTTTGTTTGAAAAGAGTAAACAAAAACATTAACGAATGACTTTAGTCTATTCTATGTATAACATGTGAGTTAAGTACTAGATGTGCGGTCACGTGGATGATTCAGTATGAAAAATACACATGTAACTAGGAAGTCTTTCAAATCAATGTAGTTGTGCGCAGAGAATCCGGGACAAACGAAGTGGCGGGAAGATTCTGTACCGGAAAAGACCGGGTCTTAAAAACAGACCGGATCTTAAAATGGCGGTAAATCGAAATAACGGTAAGAACCTGACACGGCACTACGTCTGTCCGACTAGAGCCTAAAACCTAACCTATACGCAGCCTGCTACCACTATAGCTTATAAAGGGAGCTATAGGGCCCTATATAATAACCTAACTTAATAACTACAATTGCAAACCACTTACCAAACTAAATCTTCTTTCTCTTCGGATCCAAACTTGAGTGTCTTCGGGAAGGGGGGATTCCTAATCACCCTACCTAACCCATGAGATCTCAATTCCCCAGAACAAATAAATAGATTTCTTCCCGAAGTTGGCTCGGCAACAGATAGATGCGACCAGCCACGCGTCACATCTCACAGGAAAAAGTCACAATAACGGGTTACACAAACACAAACTTAATAGTTATTTAACAAACAGGAAATTCACAAATATAACTCAAACTAATTAACAATCAAAAGACGCGGGACCTCTCCGCGTATTAAATCAAACCGATATAGCACAGGACAATGGCGGCCGTCCGCGACCCATTCACACGAGCAGTGTGAGAACCCCGAACGCCTGGCGGCGACAATGGGAAACGCCTGCGTTTCGTTTCACCCATTATATTACAAACAGTAGTTATATAAAATTCTTCTGTTACTAAGTGACTGACAGACTAAACTAATTTGCGTAGGAAGCTGAAATGTGGCATGTAGGTTCTTTAGGGAGAGTAAGGGAGCACTAAGAGAGGATTTCCCGAAATTCCCACGGGAACAAAGTCCCGAGCCCATTTTAATTTTCTTAAGTTATTTTTATTGGTAGTACTAGTTTTTCCCAGTAGCTCTACCCGCGTTAAAATTTCCAAAATTCCTGCCTTAGTAGGTACTCGATGAAAAACCTTTCTAAAAATACTTAGTGGTTTCGTCTCTGTCATGACATACCAATCCAATCATATAAAGTTGTGATTCTTCATCTAAAAATGTGTAACAATTAGAAACCGAGAGTCCTGCCACATTACGAAGCGTAAGTTCGTAATAGTACATTGTGATATAAGTGCGGTAAGTTGAAAATTACAGCCGAGGCGATATTGCTAGCCCGAGCCGTAGATGAGGGCTACAAGAAAGGCAGAGGTTGTAATTTTCAAAACGCCCGTATGTCATACGACGTTTTATAACATATTTGCGAGGAAATATTTAAATAAAACTCGGAAAACGACAATACCAAAGAAAAAGCGCGCGGTATAATTTTACTTGTTCACAAATTACCGATGCGCGCGCATCAGCGCTTTTTTTAAGGCAAATGCACAAAAAACAGCCAGTATTACCTTAGTATTAATTATATTATCTGTGGTATTACTAATATAGTAAATTAATATTTTTGTGTTTTGTTGCAGATTAATAGTTGTAATTTATTGTCAAAATTAATTTAAAGAATTATTTTTTTATATCTTCTAAAGTTAATTTTAATCATAAATCGTTAATGAATGTTTTACTTTAGAATGTTTGACCTAATATTTGATTTGTTTTTAACAAAATTCAACAAAATACTGTGAAGATTGTTTACATTAGGCCAATTAAGAAAAAAATGAGTTTATGTAAGTTTCTTTATTCCACCATAAGTCCTGAACGGTTTAATAGATTTTGATGTGAGAGGTATTTTTAAATTCCTTGCATTCCTCGAGTTGTCCAAGTGACATAGGATGACATGTAAGTTGACAGTCGTGTTTTTTTTAATTTTTTAATAGGTAATATGCTTGTTTCATTCTTTTTACCACATAACATTTTGAGTACTACATTCATCGAGATCGCACACTACATTTTATAATTATGTATTAAAAAATCAAAACCAACCCAAGTTTCGTTTTTAACTTTTTAACTGGGCTGTCATTTGAGAAAATTGCAAACCTTACTTTAGGTTATACAACAGAACTTCTGTTCCATCATCAATTTGGGGCATTTTGGAAACACGTGGCAACTTATCTAACAGCTCACTTAAGGACACGTGCAATGGATGAAATGGCGTACACGTTGTTGAATAAATAATGACACACTCCATATCTCAGAATTTTGGGCGTGCACGAACACAGAGTTACTTTGGTGATTGTAATATTTGTATGACGTACTTCTAGTTATTATATACATGTTACCGGCCACACCAGATTTCAGGACAAACTAATTTGGTCTAGGGGCTATACATAGACATAGAAAAAAAACCATTCTTTTGATGTCAAACTTGACAAAAATGAGCATCACAGAAGATATTACCTGTCCTTCACTAACATAGGCAAAAACCATATCTGACATCCCGCTTCCTTAGCTGTCTGTGTCTCTAAGTAAAATTTAAAAATAACGCTAGCTCTATGGGGCTTAGTCTATTTATTTTAGATTATTTCGCGGCAAAATTATTTATCATGCTTTATTATATCTGTGTTATGCCTATGCATGAGTACATTAAAAAACACTACCCTCCCCCTCCCTCCGCCTTCGGCGTCCCCCCTTCCCCCCTTGAAACATGTCCCGTTTTGCAAAATTTCTGAATTCTTAGGAAAACTAGTGCGAGAAGTGCTGAATTTTAGTAAACTTTGACGCACCATAGCTTTGAAACTACGACTCGTATCAAAATAAATGTAAGAAATTGTTTGTGGGTAATTTATTGATAAATAATGTAGCCTTTGATCATTTTGTCCTAACTTGTATAGTTTTCCTAAGAATTTAGAAAAATTGTAAAACAGGACACGTTTCAAGGGGTGAAGGGGGGACGCCGAAGGCGGGGGGAGGAAGAGGGTAGTGTTTTTAATGTACTCATACATAGGCATAACACAGATAAAATAAAGCATAATAAATAATTTTGCCAAATTTTCCATACATTGAAATCTAGAATGAATATACTAAAACTAGTTATTTCTATACGCGTTAGGATTAACTAGTATAGCCTAGGCCAAAGTTGATTCTGATATAAACATTACATTTACATTCTAGCAACCTACGCTTTTTGGCAAGGAAGAGAATTAAAAAAAGTATGTATAAACTAGGCAAAAAGTATATTTTGTGTTTTTCATACAAACTTTGACCCCTCATTGCAGCCCATTGGGGGTTAATTTTTGAAAAAAAAGTAGCATATGTTTGACTACGGGTTTTCAACTATATCCATAGGTACCAAATTTCATCAAAATCTGTCCAGTGGTTTAGCCGTGAAAGCGTAACAAACAGACACACCGACAGACTTTCGCATTTAGAATGGTTATATTGGAAGTATAGATTTGTTGAAAATCATTAAAGATTACCTAATGAACAAATCAACAAACCTACCAATAAATGCCAGTGGCATGTGTATCTAGACAAGACTGCTATCAAAAACTATCCAAAAAAAAAATCACGTGCATACCTTTCTATTATGTTAAAGCAAAGAAAAATGCAAAATAAAACACTTGTGTAGTTCACACGTGAATCCACAATGTGACCGCTTGGATGCGACAATGCCGGGTGCCGATGCAAAATAACGAAGTACGGAAGTGAAACTTTATTTCCAGCGTCTTTTCGAGTAGGTGACACTGGTTTTAGATTTTTAGAAGTTGCCTAAAGGCATCTAGCATGGCTACACACTAATGATTAGTCGGCTAATTTTACAATTACCTATACACGTCTATATGGTACTTATGATTATTTGTAATTTAAGTTTTTTGAACAAAACAAGTATAATATGCAGCAAACGATAATGAAATTTTCTTCTAAATAATGGATGCATTAGTTTATCATTTTATTTAAGAATTCTTTTAAGCCCAAAGCTAGTCAATCTCTCTTCTTTGCCTAGCCTAGCCGTTTCATTTGGGGACAACTCTCTTCGTCATTCTCCGCCAGTGCTGAGGTTTTGGTCCTGCAAAATAAAAATAAATTTATTTAAATATCTGTACTTTCTATATTGTATGCCACTGCCATTGGTTGATTCGGTCACATTTAATACATTGTGCCAAAGAATATGCTGAATAAATGAATGTAAGATGATTGCGACAGGCGGGGTCAAATTTGCATGGTTATTCAAACTTTGAAACCTAATTCATTAACTTTTATTCCATTCTTTTAAGATATTCGCAACCACTAAACATACATAGGTACATATATCATCATGACTTCCCTGACGTGTCCGTCAACGGCGAATCTTGTAATCTCCGTAGATGGGAACGGATATGGCTAGCATAACCAAACTTGGTTTTGAAGATCCGGTTGCATGGCGCACAGTGCAACTGACCTAAGTTGTTGTATGTAAACATATGATTTTTTAATAACAGCAGCAACATCATACAGCATAATAATCTAAAGTTCTAAAAAAAGGAATTAAATTATAAATCAACTTATTTTCTTGAAATATGGTGGTTTACAAAATATGGTGGTCGCGAACTCTTGTCGGTGTCATATGTGGAATAAAACACTCGCAACCACTTTTGTTGGCAATGTTAATAGATAGGTTTTGCCATTATTATAATTTTGCCCTTTGCCTCCTCCATTTCACAAACTAGCTGATTAATCATCTACTAGAGTACAGGTTTCCTCACGAAGTTTTTCTTCACTGAATCAATCATCTCAACACGGAGGATCAGGATCTTTTTTTCGTGCTACAATATTGAAACATGATAATGTTGTAAGCAAGTGTGATTCTAGCTCGACCCTGTCAAATATCCATAACAACGGACAATGTGAGATTGTCTGGTTAATGTACGTATTGTTTGCGTATTTTCCACCTTTTAATATTTGACGTAGTTATTAGCTTGTATTCAGAACAAAAGCGTCGTTATTCGATATTGTGTTACATTTTTGCGCCGCAAATTTTTATTTGACTGTTCCTACCGTTTCTCCTAATTATGTATTAGGAGAAAATATTTTTACATTCGCCATTTGTTTTAAGTATTTTTCATTTGAAATGTTTAAAAAATAAATAATGTAATGAATGACACAAGAATAAGAACAAATTAAAATTGACATAATATCAGAAAAGATATCTTTTGTCTTATAAAAGTTATTTGTAGGAATTTTGTAACGCTGCTATTTGCTAGCTAGCCTAAAAACGACATAGCTTATTATTTGTTATATTTATTTAGGTATATATCGCATTCTCCGCAATTATTCTGTAATACTTTGGTATTCTGCTGGACTTTATTTATGCCCTGGTCGACTCCTACGACCCCCAAAGCGAGATATTACGTCATTACGGGTGTCATTTTAACCATACTGTCAATTGTCTATCTATATTGTCTACCATGTCACGTGAACATCCACCTACCATGTGTGTCAAGGTTTTAGAACCACGTGACAGGAACCAAACATGTGACCCCGCGAATAAATGTATGATAACCACTGAACCATAGGAACCACAGGGACGAGCATTTAAAATTTTATTCACCGCCTTTTTAATTTGCAATGCCATTGAGAAATGTAACTTATCTGTATTGTAAGAACATTAATCTATGCATGAAATAGTTAGATCTTTTTTCAAATTGAGATAATCTTCTCAAAGCACCGATCTGAATGGCACTGATTTTAATAGCATCAAGCCATGTGTTCCAATCCAATAAGCCAAAATAATATTAAAGTTTTTTTTACGTAAAATAGCTTAGTGAACCTATCCCAGCAAACATTTTTGGTCAATAACATTACCAGTTTATTCAAAAAATAGGTAAATTTATGATATTTTCGACCAAAAATGTATGCTGGGAAAGAAAACCACCATTTGTACATATTTTTTTAAATTTTGTGCAATAAAGTTTTAAATAAATAAATAAAAACTTTAATATTTTTAAGCTTATTGGAACGCCTGGCTTGGTGCTGTTAAATTAGTATGATTTAAATCGGTGTTCTTTTAAAGGATTTTTTAATTAAAAGCAACGCATTGAGACCTATGTAGACCGCTTTAAGTAGGTAGGTACCTAAAGGGTCTTGTTTATGAGCTAATGTAGAGCTTGTAAGAAACATATTTTACGATACTAGGAAGCCATAAAGTATCCTTAGTGCATCCCTGTCATTGACCGGACGTACACTTGTGTTGTAGATTTAAATACCATAGACTTAATTTTTTCAAAAAATCAGCTGTTCCATACATTTTGCAATACCTACTCGCCCAAAATGTATGGAACAGCTGATTTTTTTTTTTTTGAGATTTCAGAATCGGTCCCATACAAAAAGATGTTCATATTTATGAGTACTTTCACCCCTAGGAAGATTATTCGTTTATTACAAATAACCCTGTATAGATGTACCTACGATAATAAAACATAGAGAAGCTGACTTTCATCAAGAATGTGTTTGCAAATTATTTAAACGGATTTCTGAAATAGTGATAGGTAGGTATTTGTTTTAACTGCAATTGTGGTATTGGCTGCATGACGTCAACTATGACCTTTTACAATACCATTTTGTCTGTTTCACAAATACTTTTTATCACTGCATAACCACTACATCCAAAATTTACCCCCAAAAACTACACAATCGTAGCAATAAGCGTTAAAATCATGTGTTTTCAATTCCTAGTGTCATGCTAGATATGGACGTAATTTGCTCTAAACACTTTATTGCCCACTAGAAAGGATCAACGGATGATGTATACTCAAGCACATAAGTTTAAACATTGTAAAATGCAAGGCCAATACTAAAAAAAATAGTAGAACAATTTTAAATTTAAGTTCCTACTAGGGATAAGATTTAGATCATTAAAGGAAAACCTAGGTAAGTATTTGATTTAGAATATACTTTGTGAACATAAAGCAAGTTGAATTTTGCACCTGAAGTTTAAGTACCTACCTACCTTACCTATAAGTAGTGATGTGCCGTTCCCAAATTTCCGTTCCCGGAAATGGAAACGGGGAATATTCCCGGGAATGTTTCCAATTTTTGGGGAACATTCCCTTGTTTCTGGGAACGTTCCTTACAAAGCTCATCTTGTCCTCGGACAAGATTGTGATCAAGAGCAAACCCATCCATACTAATATTATAAATGCGAAAGTTTGGATGTGAGTTTGTGAGTTTGTGAATTTGTGAGTTTGTGAGTTTGTGAGGATGTTTGTTACTCAATCACGCAAAATCTACTGGACGGATTTCGATGAAATTTGGTACAGAGGTAGATAATGACCTGGAATAGCACATAGGCTTATCCCGGGAAAAAGCACTGTTCCCGTGGGAAATTCACGCGGGCGAAGCCGCGGGCAAAAGCTAGTCTTTAATAAAAAAAAAAAAAGCTGGAATTGACTTTATAGGATTACTAGCTTTTACCTGTGACTTCGTTTCCGGGAATATTCCTTCGTTCCCGGGAACGGCACATCACTACCTATAAGTGCAACTTCTTAGTCCTTTTTCTCATACATTTCAATCAATACATAAAATGCAATAGATACTTATATATATTTTAGATTAGTTAAGACTCTTTTATTATCAAAAAGGTTAATTACCTAATTAATTATTACAATAGATTTAATTTAGATTACCTGTTATAGTTTACTTATCTGGTGTATATACGAAATTAATTTATTATTTGTCGGTAATTTCTTTTAAAAATATATTCTAAAATTTTCACTTCGTTTTACCCAAATACTAAGACTTTACTAAGACTTTATAAAAGACATTGCTCGTGCTTGGTAGAGACTTATGTGCGTGCCTCTGTATTTTTTTTTTGCAATAAACAATGTTGAATTTCTTCTGCATGTTTTTGACAAAAATATCAACAACGATTCGCAAGCCCGTTTTTTTTACAAACGCTTTTGCGGGCGAGTGTCCGCGTGCACCATTTTGGTGTCATGGACTCGTACGCACGTGCCAGACGCACGTGCCTCGCGACCTAGATCGCGCGTCTCGTCCGCTAAATGCAAGCCTATACAGAATTACAGACATAATATTCACATCTTCGTGCATTGTTATACACTACAACAATAATACTTTATTTACACACAAGTAATCACATGGTACAGATACATAAAGTAACTCGAAACAAAAAAAAATGAGGAAGATGCGCAAAAGGCGGCCTGACGATGTAAGCTATTTCTTCCAGGCAAACAATTGAGAAATTGCTGAAGATGAAATATATAACACTAACTTGGGCCCGAAACATTGTTTATGTGGGAATTTCGGTTGATCTTTCAACTCCATTAGAAATCTGCATGCATAATTTCAGCTTCCTACGCCTGGAATTCCATGTGTGTAAGTAAGTACTTATAAGCTTTGCAGAACCCTTTTGAATATGTATTCTATGTCCGTAGTGTAGTATAGTTTAGATTAACCCCTAATATTCTATGGTCTAATCGGAATAAAGCAATATGAAATTTCATGACCTCCACAAATATTTGTCTGCGGTCAATCTGACCAATGGAAGAAGCTTAATGCCATATATATCAATAATAAGCTTACATAGTTAAAATGTATTTAGTAGGTACCTTAGATAGGTATATCAACCGTAAGCTCACATAGTAAAAATGTATTTTTTTTTATGTTAACCTAATGACATACTATTTGTTAGTAAAATAGCTAAGTTCCGTATAAATCTAATACATTATTTATTTCAACGCGGCGCGAATAGGAGAATATTGTGAACTAAGAAAACGCATGTGTTTATCCTCGATAATTTATATTGTTTTGTATTGCTTTGATGTTTTTGGAAATGCCACACACAGTTAGTTCATAATATCTCGATGCATACACATCAAATCAATACCCAAGTGGGCCGGTGTAAAGACAGCCAGGCTAGGTTTATACCTAACTCACAAAATGTGTGCGAGTATGGTGTCTCTCCCCAAACTATGGAGCATTTGTTGTCCTGCCCCCTGTGCCCTAACACCTGCACTCGGGATGACCTGATGGCCGCCACGGATGAGGCCGTAAAAGTGGCGGAACACTTTTCGGGAGCAATTTGATCGTTGGAATGCCATCGACACGCCATGAAGAAGAATACGGAGACACGATTTCGTTATTATTTATTTGATTATTCAGAAAAATGCATCTGTGCCCTACATAAAGTATATATACGACATAGACATAGAAATAAAAAAAAATCATTCTTTAATAGACATATAAACTTCCTTCACCAACATAGGCAAAAACCATATCTGACATCCCGCTTCCTCAGCTGTCTGTGTCTCTAAGTAAAAAAAAAAAAATTCTAGCTCTATGATTCACAAGTATTGTGTCTTTTTCTATTCATTCAGTTCATGTAGAAAATTAAAAAAAATCAGATCACGTGTCTTTTATAACTTCAGGTACGTTAAAAATAAATTTTGTAAAAAAATATTTAATTCTATGCAATAAAAATTAAGTCCATGCATTCGATTGGTAGGTATGTAAATCACCAGAAAATTATGGAATAATTTAGATTCCAAACAACCACAGAAAATTGTACTAAATATAAAATTGTACTAAATATAATAATATTCTCTCTCTCAGCCTAAAGACGTCCACTGCTGGACAAAGGCCTCCTCCTCAAGGCCTCAAGGATTTTATCCGTGGGGTGTTTTGCCATAATCGCCACGCTTGGCAGGGCGGGTTGGCGATCGCAATGTGATGGCATAGTACGCGGAAAGATGCTGCTGCCCATCCTCCGGTGTTTTTAATCCCTTAGTCGCCTCTTACGACACCCACGGGAAGAGATGGGTTGGAACTATTCTAGGGCCACACCACAGGCCAGCCATGTAATATATAAAACAAGTGTTTATTAAACCTATAAAAGCAGCAATTTGCAATGTTACGACATGAAATAATATTTATAGTCCAAAATAAACTAATCGAAGATATGTTTAGCTACAACTACAATGTTAGTTAAATATATAGTGTGTGAAAGGTCATCTTTGATTCTACTAACATCTACAACTCACTTAATGGCAATCTACATATGTTTAAGCCAAAGGTTTTCTAAAGTTTTTACATTATTTTACGTTATTTTCTTTTGTTATTTTAAAAACTGTAAAGATAAAAAAAACAAATAAAAAATTTGCTGTAGAGCTATCTATAATGTACTTAACCAAGTATTTGACAGTTTAAAAAACTTATATGCAGCATCAGTGAAAATGAAAACCAGTTACAATCAATTAGAAACATCTGCTTTAACTGTATTCTTGCAAATAAATTAATAAAAAAATATATACGGACAAAACACAAAGATTGAGCTAGCCCTATAGTCAGTAAGAGACTTGTGTTAAGGTATATGTCTAACTCAACGATATTATCCTTATTATTATTATTTTTTTTTGATTCGCAGGGGAAATGCTATTTGCGCACTGAGTGTGGGACTCTGGGCCGCAAGTCGGCCCAGACTACCCACTAAAACCCCCTGCGGATGCCATCGGCCGCTTTGCAGGGAGGCGCCTCGGATCTGACTAACACAAGGCGCCTCAGCGACTGGCCGGTCTCTCACCAGAGACCGGGCTCACCATTTTCAGGGGCCCTCCGACACCTGGAAAGCCCCTGCCGCCGGGTGGGACCTATTTATTGTCCCACCATTTACTGGGGTGTTTCGAGGCGCGCTAAATAGCGCCTCCGCCGCACCCCCTCCTCTTCCTCCGGATCGGGTCCGCGAGGGGGTGGTCCTCGCGGTCCCTTTCATCGGCCTCCCTCTGCGACATGACAGTCTCGCAGAAGGAGGCCATTGCCTCCCAAGCTCCGTCGCTCCCCAGCATCGCATTGACGACGCTCGGGAGCGACAGGTCCATCCCGCCGAGCGCAGCTGCCAAGTCGTGGCGCTGCTGGCTCCACCTGCCTAACTAATCCTAACTAATATTATAAATGCGAAAGTGAGTTTGTTTGTTGGTTTGTTTATTTATTTGTTTGTTTGTTTGTTAGCTCTTCACGCTTCATCTACTGAACCAATCTTCCTGAAATTTCGCATACACATAGTGGGAAGTACGAAGAAGGACATAGGGTACCTTTCATCCCGGGAAAAGGCACGGTTCCGTGGGAAATTCACGCGGGCGAAAGCTAGTATTTTATAATCATAAACATAACCATCCAAGACCCAGGTTAATCAGGAATAGATCATTTTTCACCTTGTCCGACTGGAGATCGAACCCGGGACCTCCGGTGTGACAATCTGGCGTGATAATCTATACTTAACTATAGGCCACGGAGGTTGTCAAATATTGATTGATTGATTACAGTCCTCGAAGATTTGAATTTAAAGCGGTGGTGGTCGAGAGGTAAAGATGTCTACCTGTGGTCGAAAGGACCCAGGTTCGAATCCTACTCGTGCCACATGAACTAATCGTATGGTAGTTTCCATAAACTACCACTTGCTTCCGTTGAAGGAAAACATCGTGAGGAAACCTGCATACTAGCTGACAGTTCAATATATTAGTGTGTATTGATGGTAATGCTTTAATACACAGAGAATCCTTTTTTTGTTTACTTTAATCCATTGGAAAGATCCATTGATGGATCTTTTTGCACTCTTATGTCCTCTTTAATCCTTGATCCAGGATTTTATTCAAAGTGGATCTGCGCTTACGGATGAGGGGAAGCGAAGGTGAACGTGTGAATTAAACAAGCATCAAACTTAGACTGTTTATTGGGTTCCCAACACACATGATATATACGTATAACTAGGTACATCTAACATACACTACTCTACACTACACCACAGGGGTTGTTTTTTTTTTAAAAATAATGATTACATATTTTTTGAAATTATACAAAATAAAACAATATTTGTTTGTAATGTAAATAAAAGAAAATAAAGGTGATTATTAAAAATCTAAATTTGATTAATAAATCGACACAAGAATAAAGTAATTTATCCTTTAATAAAAGATAATGATAAAAAGAATATACTTAATCTAGTTGTATAAAGTTCCATGGAAATATTATACGATGTTTGTTTAGAGTTAACTCTCATATCATGTTTACATTCACACACGCAACTTAATTCTAAGACTTAAACTTATCAGAATTTATTTGATATACAATTTAGTTCGATTTTTATGAACTATGTCCATTTTATTTTTAATAATGATTTTTACATTTGGACCTAAGTCTTCTACTACTTTATATGGACCTAAATATAACTTATCTAATTTTTTACATGTTTCATTTTTTATTAAAATAAAGTCATTAGGTTTATAAGTAATAGGATTCGTGTATTTGTCATAATAAGGCTTTCTAGTCAGTTTACTATCTAATAAATGTTTTCTCGCATCTTGGTGCGCTACTTGTAGCCTATACTTTAATTCTAACATATAATTGTCATGACAGTACAAAGGTGAAACTGTATTCTTAAGATTACTAGGTAGTATACATTGTTTGCCAAAAACTAATTCATAAGGACTATATTTAGGTTGAGCTATGTACAGTGGTGTTATATGCGAAACACCAAAAAGATAACCAATGACTCCATGTATCGGAGTATCCATCGCATTTTATTCTTAAAAAGTCGGCTAGATGTTTATGCATATTTTCTAAAGCTCCTATAGATTGATGATGATAAGACGTGGAATGTAGTTTACTTATGTTTAACAGTTTACATACCTCGTCCATTGTTTTAGAAGTAAATTCAGTTCCTCTATCGGTAGCGATGACCTTGGGGACGCCGTATCGTAGTATAAACTGAACAAAAGCTTTAGCTACACTTACCGTGTCCTTGTGACGTAACGGGTATGCGTCGATGTACTTAGTGAGCTCGCACTGTAAGGTGAGTATGTAGGAATACCCTTCGTCATCAGTATCTATGGGGCCTATAATATCTAAAAATACCTTTTTCAAAAGCAGAGTTCGCCGTTGTTGTTACCTCCATTGGTTCTTTAATATTTTTAGAGTATTTCATGGTTTGACACTTATCACATTTTTTTACGTAATTTCGTACACTTTTCTCAATTCCTGGCCAATAATATTTACATTTTATATTATTTATCATCCTACGGACTCCTGCGTGTCCACTAGTAGGTAAGATATGATAGTCATTTAAAATAATAGTTTTTTCTTCATCATTTTCAATTATTTTTTTATTTCTTAGTATATTTATACGTGGCACTATCCAATCATTTTTACTTTTTATTTCATCTAGTAATTTTTTTGTATAAAGATTTCATTATTTTTTGTTTTTATAATGCACTATCTGTTCTATATTTATTTTTTTACAAAACTCTTTTAACTTTATTCGCGAATTCGGCTCGCGTAAATCGCGACATATAGTCAAGGTTTATATAAATCGTAAGTTGACTTTCCACGAAAGCGAAACAATCTTCTTCTAAATATATCTTCTTTTCTTTTCTATATTTATTTAAAATACAACTTTGTACAAATTTCATTTCGATAGAATCGCTAGGAATTCTTAATATTTCCACAATCTTCGGTTGATCAGGCCTTGGACTGGTATTGGAAATACTAGGAATTTCAGCTTTTCCACTATCTAACCTTTTTCTATCCTCATCTAATTTCTTTTGTTGAGCTCTAGTCGTTACTAATAATTTTTCACCCATGTCCTTTAATTCGTCGGAAGATATTGTTATCCTACTCAGAGCGTCAGCTACGCTATTGTTTTTACCTTTAATATAAACAACATTATAATCGTATTCTTCCAGCTGTAGTCTAAACTTTAATAATCGACTTGATGGGTCTTTCATACCGAATAAATAAATCAAAAGGTTTGTGATCGGTCATGATAGTAAATTTTTTGCCGTATAGGTAGGGTCTAAAATATTTGACACTCCATACTATTGCTAATAATTCTTTTTGAATAACTGGGTAGTTAATTTCAGCTTTGTTCAAAGGTCTACTAGCATAAGCAATGGGTCTAAGGTCTTTATTACATAAAACTGAACCTAGGGCTGTCCCTGACGCATCAGTCTGTAATACAAATTCGTTATCAGTGGAAAAATCTGGGTACTGCAAAATTGGTGGGGAAACTAAACACTGTTTTAATTGTTCAAATGATTGTTTACATTCATCTGTCCAAACAAAAGTTAAATGTTTTCTGCAAAGTTTATTTAATGGTAAAGTTATTTGTGCAAATGATGGTATGAATTTTCGATAATAATTACAAAAGGCAATAAAACGTCGAACCTCATCTGAAGTTTTTGGTTCTGGATATTTTTGTAAAATTTCTATTTTTTTTGGATCGGGGCGAACCCCATCAGCTGACACTACGTGACCTAGATACAATAATTCCCTTTTTAGAAATTCACATTTCGATGGGTTAATTTTAAGTTTACTTTCCTTAAACGTTCGAAAATATCAATTAGATTTTTATTATGAGATTCAATATTTCTACCAAAAACAACTATATCATCCATATACAAAAATGCTTTTTCGTAAGTAAGACCAGATAAAGCTAAAGACATAACGCGTGAGAAAGCACTTGCGGAAATTTTGAGACCCATGGGAAGCCTTTTCATTTGGTACTGTCCTGTGTCTGTAGTAAACGAAGTAACCTTTCTATCCCTTTCATTTAATGATGTTTGAAAATAAGATTGTTGTAAATCCAAATGACTAAAATATAAAGCTCCTGAAAGTGAATCAAGTATTTCGGTAATGTTTGGTAACGGAAATTTATCGTCCTGGATAACGTTATTTAATTTTCTGTAGTCTATAACTAATCTCCATTTTTTGTCATTATCATTACTCTTTTTTTGGAACTAAAAGAATTGGGCTATTCCAATCACTACTTGTGGGTTCTATAATGTCATCTTCTAACATCTTTTTTAATTTGTTTATTTATTTCCGGTTTTAATGATTGTGGCAAACGGTAAGGTTTTACATATATTGATTTAGTATTAGGCTTGGAGTGTGATGGACTGTTCGATTATATTTGTAGTTCCCAATTTATCTCCGTCCAAATAAAAGATATCTGAATATTTTACACAAATTGATTCTATTTGTTTTCTATCACTAGGGTTCAAATGATTTAAATTTATAATATTTAATAATTGTTTAGTTCTTTCTACGTTATTGTTTGTTTGTTCAAATTTGCAAATATTATAATTATTTAGTGTTTCTAATTCCGGATTAAATATAGGTAATTTAGTTTCTTCTTCGTTAACATTCAGTATTCTAATTGGAATTACACCTTCTTTAGCTCTTACTATTGACCCTGCTAAAAATATATTTTCTGTTAATTGTTTAGGAAAAATGACGTAATCGTTATTTGAAATCAAAGAAGAATCAGTTTTAATAAAATGAATAGACTCACTCCGGGGCGGTAAAGTTAGGTATATGTTACTTGAGTCACTCGTGTGAATAGGAATAACAACGTTCTTGTTATTCAATTGCAAAGTAAGTTTATTTGAATGTAAGTTTATGCTAGCGTTACAATTTCTCAGAAAGTCTAAACCGATAATACCGTCCGATTTCTGCATGGCATGTAATCTAATACGTGGAATGTGTGTGAGAACAAAGAAGTATTATGATTTAAATGTAACTTTACAACGTGATTTGAATAAATTCGACCACCTATGCCATTAATAACAGTATTATTTTTAATTAATTTTGAATTTTGGGGTAATTTATTTTTATTTATAGCCGATAAACTAGCACCTGTATCTAACATAAATGTATATTCCTGTCCATTAATGAATAAAATTATATGATTAAGTCCATTACATGTAAATATTTTATGCACGAAAAAACTCTGCCAAATTAATCTCCTCCTCGTTGCTCTCCTTCTGCTCCTGTCCTGGAAGCTGTTCACAATGACAATAAGTCAATGCTCGTTGGGTCGAGGTTCGGCGTGCGTAAGCTCGACCTCTACTACTACGCGTATCCTGACGTCGTTGGAGAGGACTCCAAGTAGCTCTCTGTCCTCTACAATTAGCTCTCTGCCCTCGATATGCTGAGTTTTCGTACTGCATTCCTCGAAACCTAGTATTATAATAAGAATTATTACCTGGCTGATAATAATTTTGGTAGAATCCTCGGTAGTTACCCATGTTAAATGGTCTTGAGTTGGCACGTCCGGCCACCTGTCTGCCTCTGAAATTCCTATCTCTCATGTTCAACACCATTCCTGAAGATGATGGCTGCGACAGGTCCTCGTCTTTGGCTGCTTGTATGGCGTCTTTCAGCTGTTTGTAGTTTCTGGCAGCAATGATGGTGCTGAGGCGCCTATTTCTTAAACCATCTGCAAACCTTTTAATGGCTAAGGTTTCGTTGATTGGTTTCAGGATCTCGCAAACTTCTTTTTTTATGATCGGATTGCGCAATCGTGAGACCAGCCAGCAAATTCTCAATTTTTTCTCCATATTCTGAAATAGTTAGTTCTTTCTGTGAAATATTATTCATTTGTAACAACAAAGAATTTGCCGATTCCTTTGCTAATAAGTATTTTTTTATGTCCTCAACAAGCTGTTCTACTGTCTCGTATTTAGATTTTAATTTTAGTCTGGAATTTTTATCTAATCTAGTTTTTAAAATGAAGGCAATCAGCAATTTTTTGTTGTTATTTTCGGTTAAAATGCTATCTACCATCTCGACGCCCTCTATTAACCTTTCAATAGTTTCCTGTTTTCCGTCTAAAACTGGTATAAGGTACGAGGAGCCTCCTTAATATTAAATTTTTCAGCCATTGGTTCTCTTTTCTCTAAACCTATATCTGAATCACTATATTTTAATATTTCTTTATAAGTCTGCTCGACATATACTGTCAAAGTTTCTATAATATACTGTTGATATTCTTCCGTAACAACATCTAAATTACTAATTAAGTTCTTATACAATAGATATAACCTCTTAGCTTCATCTATTTTATTTTTACCTAACTGAGATTTTCTTCTCTCAGGGCCTAACTTTCGCAAATCGACTCTTATATGCGCTAATTGTTCATATATTTTATTTAATTCTGTTTCCATATCATTTTAATAAGAAAATCTTATACTTTATTTATTTATGTATTTTAATTAGTTATTTAATACTTAAACCGTGTTTAAACCACAAACCAAACCACAGGGGTTGTTTTTAAAAAAAAATAATGATTACATATTTTTTTTGAAATTATACAAAATAAAACAATATTTGTTTGTAATGTAAATAAAAGAAAATAAAGGTGATTATTAAAAATCTAAATTTGATTAATAAATCGACACAAGAATAAAGTAATTTATCCTTTTAATAAAGGATAATGATAAAAAGAATATACTTAATCTAGTTGTATAAAGTTCCATGGAAATATTATACGATGTTTGTTTAGAGTTAACTCTCATATCATGTTTACATTCACACACGCAACTTAATTCTAAGACTTAAACTTATCAGAATTTATTTGATATACAATTTAGTTCGATTTTTATGAACTATGTCCATTTTATTTTTAATAATGATTTTTACATTTGGACCTAAGTCTTCTACTACTTTATATGGACCTAAATATAACTTATCTAATTTTTTACATGTTTCATTTTTATTAAAATAAAGTCATTAGGTTTATAAGTAATAGGATTCGATGTATTTGTCATAATAAGGCTTTCTAGTCAGTTTACTATCTAATAAATGTTTTCTTCTCGCATCTTGGTGCGCTACTTGTAGCCTATACTTTAATTCTAACATATAATTGTCATGACAGTACAAAGGTGAAACTGTATTCTTAAGATTACTAGGTAGTATACATTGTTTGCCAAAAACTAATTCATAAGGACTATATTTAGTTGAGCTATGTACAGTGGTGTTATATGCGAAACACCAAAAAGATAACCAATGACTCCATGTATCGGAGTATCCATCGCATTGTATTCTTAAAAAGGCGGCTAGATGTTTATGCATATTTTCTAAAGCTCCTATAGATTGATGATGATAAGACGTGGAATGTAGTTTACTTATGTTTAACAGTTTACATACCTCGTCCATTGTTTTAGAAGTAAATTCAGTTCCTCTATCGGTAGCGATGACCTTGGGGACGCCGTATCGTAGTATAAACTGAACAAAAGCTTTAGCTACACTTACCGTGTCCTTGTGACGTAACGGGTATGCGTCGATGTACTTAGTGAGCTCGCACTGTAAGGTGAGTATGTAGGAATACCCTTCGTCATCAGTATCTATGGGGCCTATAATATCTAAAAATACCTTTTCAAAAGCAGAGTTCGCCGTTGTTGTTACCTCCATTGGTTCTTTAATATTTTTAGAGTATTTCATGGTTTGACACTTATCACATTTTTTTACGTAATTTCGTACACTTTTCTCAATTCCTGGCCAATAATATTTACATTTTATATTATTTATCATCCTACGGACTCCTGCGTGTCCACTAGTAGGTAAGATATGATAGTCATTTAAAATAATAGTTTTTTCTTCATCATTTTCAATTATTTTTTTATTTCTTAGTATATTTATACGTGGCACTATCCAATCATTTTTACTTTTTATTTCATCTAGTAATTTTTGTATAAAGATTTCATTATTTTTTGTTTTTATAATGCATATCTGTTCTATATTTATTTTTTTACAAAACTCTTTTAACTTATTCGCGAATTCGGCTCGCGTAAATCGCGACATATAGTCAAGGTTTATATAAATCGTAAGTTGACTTTCCACGAAAGCGAAACAATCTTCTTCTAAATATATCTTCTTTTCTTTTCTATATTTATTTAAAATACAACTTTGTACAAATTTCATTTCGATAGAATCGCTAGGAATTCTTAATATTTCCACAATCTTCGGTTGATCAGGCCTTGGACTGGTATTGGAAATACTAGGAATTTCAGCTTTTCCACTATCTAACCTTTTTCTATCCTCATCTAATTTCTTTTGTTGAGCTCTAGTCGTTACTAATAATTTTTCACCCATGTCCTTTAATTCGTCGGAAGATATTGTTATCCTACTCAGAGCGTCAGCTACGCTATTGTTTTTACCTTTAATATAAACAACATTATAATCGTATTCTTCCAGCTGTAGTCTAAACTTTAATAATCGACTTGATGGGTCTTTCATACCGAATAAATAAATCAAAGGTTTGTGATCGGTCATGATAGTAAATTTTTTGCCGTATAGGTAGGGTCTAAAATATTTGACACTCCATACTATTGCTAATAATTCTTTTTGAATAACTGGGTAGTTAATTTCAGCTTTGTTCAAAGGTCTACTAGCATAAGCAATGGGTCTAAGGTCTTTATTACATAAAACTGAACCTAGGGCTGTCCCTGACGCATCAGTCTGTAATACAAATTCGTTATCAGTGGAAAAATCTGGGTACTGCAAAATTGGTGGGGAAACTAAACTTACTGTTTTAATTGTTCAAATGATTGTTTACATTCATCTGTCCAAACAAAAGTTACATGTTTTCTGCAAAGTTTATTTAATGGTAAAGTTATTTGTGCAAATGATGGTATGAATTTTCGATAATAATTACAAAAGGCAATAAAACGTCGAACCTCATCTGAAGTTTTTGGTTCTGGATATTTTTGTAAAATTTCTATTTTTTTTGGATCGGGGCGAACCCCATCAGCTGACACTACGTGACCTAGATACAATAATTCCCTTTTTAGAAATTCACATTTCGATGGGTTAATTTTTAAGTTTACTTTCCTTAAACGTTCGAAAATATCAATTAGATTTTTATTATGAGATTCAATATTTCTACCAAAAACAACTATATCATCCATATACAAAAATGCTTTTTCGTAAGTAAGACCAGATAAAGCTAAAGACATAACGCGTGAGAAAGCACTTGCGGAAATTTTGAGACCCATGGAAGCCTTTTCATTTGGTACTGTCCTGTGTCTGTAGTAAACGAAGTAACCTTTCTATCCTTTCATTTAATGATGTTTGAAAATAAGATTGTTGTAAATCCAAATGACTAAAATATAAAGCTCCTGAAAGTGAATCAAGTATTTCGGTAATGTTTGGTAACGGAAATTTATCGTCCTGGATAACGTTATTTAATTTTCTGTAGTCTATAACTAATCTCCATTTTTTGTCATTATCATTACTCTTTTTTGGAACTAAAAGAATTGGGCTATTCCAATCACTACTTGTGGGTTCTATAATGTCATCTTCTAACATCTTTTTAATTTGTTTATTTATTTCCGGTTTTAATGATTGTGGCAAACGGTAAGGTTTTACATATATTGATTTAGTATTAGGCTTGAGTGTGATGGACTGTTCGATTATATTTGTAGTTCCCAATTTATCTCCGTCCAAATAAAAGATATCTGAATATTTTACACAAATTGATTCTATTTGTTTTCTATCACTAGGGTTCAAATGATTTAAATTTATAATATTTAATAATTGTTTAGTTCTTTCTACGTTATTGTTTGTTTGTTCAAATTTGCAAATATTATAATTATTTAGTGTTTCTAATTCCGGATTAAATATAGGTAATTTAGTTTCTTCTTCGTTAACATTCAGTATTCTAATTGGAATTACACCTTCTTTAGCTCTTACTATTGACCCTGCTAAAAATATATTTTCTGTTAATTGTTTAGGAAAAATGACGTAATCGTTATTTGAAATCAAAGAAGAATCAGTTTTAATAAAATGAATAGACTCACTCCGGGGCGGTAAAGTTAGGTATATGTTACTTGAGTCACTCGTGTGAATAGGAATAACAACGTTCTTGTTATTCAATTGCAAAGTAAGTTTATTTGAATGTAAGTTTATGCTAGCGTTACAATTTCTCAGAAAGTCTAAACCGATAATACCGTCCGTTCTGCATGGCATGTAATCTAATACGACTGGAATGTGTGTGTAGAACAAAGAAATGTATTATGGATTTTAAATGTAACTTTACAACGGTGATTTGAATAAATTCGAACCACCTATGCCATTAATAACAGTATTATTTTTAATTAATTTTGAATTTTGGGGTAATTTATTTTTTATTTATAGCCGATAAACTAGCACCTGTATCTAACATAAATGTATCATTCCTGTCCATTAATGAATAAAATTATATGAGTTAAGTCCATTACATGTAAATATTTTATGCACGAAAAAACTCTGCC
>CM031570.1:10398078-10486822 GCA_018467065.1 Ephestia elutella | reverse complement strand
TTTTCGTGTTATTTACTATTTTTTGTATTGCTATGATGTCTTTGGAAATTCCATAGACATCAAAGCAATACGGAGACACAATTTCGAAATGATTTATTTGATTATTCAGAAAAATGCAACTGTGCCTTACATAAAGTATATTCACGAATATTGTGCTTTTTTTCTATTATTCAGTTTATGTAGAAAATTAAAAAAAATACAGATCACGTGCCCTTTATAACTTCGGTACGTAAAAAATAAATTTTGTAAAAAAAAAGATTAAATTCTATGCTAAAAAATATTTTAAGTCCATGCATTCCATTGGCATGTAAATCACTAGAAAATTATGGAATAATTTAGACTCTAAACAGCCACAGACAGATATTGTACTAAATTTTAAAAATATATGTAAATATATAAAACAAATGTTTGTTAAACCTCCCAAAGCAGCAATTTCCAACGTTACAACACGAATAATATAGTCAAAAATAAGAGAATCAAAGATTTATTGAGCTACAACTACATACAATGTCATAGTTATATTGTGTGTGAAAGGTCATCTCTGATTCTACTAACACCCACAACTCACTTAATGGCAATCTACATATGTTTAAGCCAAAGGTTTTCTAAAGTTTTTACATAATTTTCTTTTGTTAATGTAAAAAATGTAAAGATAAAAAACCCAAAGAAAAAAATTGCTCTAGAATTTGACAGATTAAAAAAAACGTAACATGCAGCATCAGTGGAATTGCAAACCAATTTGAAACATCTACTTTAAACAGTTAAAGTAGATGTTTCAAATTGATTGTAACTGGTTTTCAACTCACTTTTCACAAGGATACAGATCCTTGCAAATAAATAGAAATAAATAAATATATACGGACAAATCACACAGATTGAGCTAACCCCAAATAGACCGAGAGGTCACGAGAATTTTCGTAACGATCAGGGGAATGGATAGACTTGCTTTTATGGTGTGTAGAGTAGCTCCCTAATGTGAATGATGTCGGTCTGCCCGGCTCTCAGTGGTTGCCTCTTCGAGCTATAGGGCCTGTAAGGTGCTTCATTGTTGCGAAAAAAACGATCTGAGAAATGGTTAGTTTTAGGACATATTCAAAGTATGGCATCTCCGCATGTGAAACAAGTTGGTCTGCCGGCTGTCAGTGGTTGCATTTCAGAGCTCTGAGGCAAGGAAGCTCTGAGGAAAGTCACTGCATAGTTACGAAAAAAAACGGTAAGAGAAATGGTCAGTTTTCGTACCTATTGAAAGAATGGTGTCTCCACCGGTGAAACAAGTTGGTCTGCCGGCCTTCAGTGGTTGCCACTTCGAGCTATGCCTAGGGCCTGGAAGGGGCTTTATTGTTGCGAAAAAAAATGATCAGATAAATGGTTAGTTTTAGGACATATTCAAAGTATGGCATCTCCGCATGTGGAACAAGTTGGTCTGCCGGCTGTCAGTGCGGTTGCATTTCAGAGCTATGAGGCGCGAAAGTCACTGCATAGTTACGAAAAAAAAAAACGGTAAGAGAAATGGTCAGTTTTAGAACCTATTAAATGAATGCAATGTTAGCAAAAATAGTATTAACAAAAAGTCTTCTTATTAAGATCGAAAATGAAATACATAATCAGTTTTTACCAAAATCTCTTTTTGTTCACTAGAAAGATTGTTATGACCGCTCGATCCACTTTAATACATTGCAAAGATCCATTGATGGATCTTTTTGCACTCTTATGTCCTCTTTAATCATTATAATATGTTTGTTGTGTCGTTTCTTCATTATCCATAAAAAAAAAATTAACTTCCCAAAAAATAAATATGATCAATTAATGAGACCTAATTTTACGGCATTTTCTTTTATTTTCCAAAGATCTAAAACCTTTACATTACCAAAGATAACAGTCTAGACTGCAAGTGTTGCAAAATGTGCACACAGACAGACGGATGCACATTTCCAATTTAAAATTTTCCACCACGGAAAACTGACAAACAAAAATTAGAATTTCATCCTTGCACTAACCACGTGACGTCCTCCATTTGTTTAAAGCCACGTGGTGAACCAAGGACGGCGGTGTACCGTCTTTGCATGACAATGGAGTATGTAGACGATGTCATGAGCAACGTGAAGCGTGGTCGGCCATGTGCACTGCCAAATCGTGGCCACAACGTGACCAAGGGCTGCCACTTTCAGAAATTGAGGGCCAGTTTTGAAATTTAAAACGTTATTAAAATAATGCGACAAATTGATAATCTTTTTTTGTAAGTCGGTTAATAAAATAATTTAGGTAAAGAAACTGCACTTTGACAGAAAATCTGACAAATGTTTTTTAGTAAGTATATTTTTTGCTATTGTCATTTATGGATAGTCAAGGTTTTGTATCTACAACGCATACACCATGTTGCTCAGCTCAAACCACGTTAATTTCAATGTGATATAGGTAGGTTCCTAAGCATTAACTATTATAAAAATTCTATCAATGAGAGTACCATTAGATTTCTGACCTATGCTTTGGTTTGTACAGCTGAATGAATGTACTTATTAGTGGTTATACTACGTTGGACGAAAGTATTTAACAGTTTTGATTTATGTTTTGACTCGATTAGGTATGGTGCAAAGCTAAGATTTACTACTAATGTTATGTTTTTTATTAGCCTTTAACATACGAAAAATATTTACCATTTTTAATTTATTTACATAAATCGATGCATTATTTACAAAACTCGGTACTTCGAATAAATAAAGTTAATTCAGTTATCGAGATGAGTAATTTACCGGTACACCTAAGTAATTTACCAAAATAATAATTTTAAGTACCTAATAACCTAAGTAATAGTAATAAATCCAAAGGTTCAAAAATGAGTGTTAAATAAATACTTTATAACAGTCAGACCTAGCACATCCTTAGTTTCCACCAATTTACGACTACGTAACCTTCCTTAGTCATTCAGGCTTGTTTTCAAATTTAGACGTATAAAAACATTTACCTACTACATTACAGCCCACAGACTTCAAGATTACTGTTAAATAATTACTGGAAGACAATGAGTAATACTTAATCAAAGATGATGGGACTAATTTTCCTCATATTATTTATTGTTTATAGCAATAAATATCAAAACAAAGTCAATTATTTTTATTTATATAGGCTTAAAAATAGTACCTATAAATCGTCAATATCTTTTTTTTTTAGTTAGTTGACGTCATAAAATTACTTAAAGCTAAGGTTACCACCGCCTCCAAACCGCAAGTGGAGAAAAGGTGGCGCAACAAACTCCACTGCTGCATTTTCTTCAAAGACGTCACTTTACAACATATGTCTTACAATTAAATGACTGTGTATGTGGACGAATATACCTAATAGTACTCAGTACGTCAGTGACCCGTTTATTTAACTTTTTTTTAAATTTATTTATTTTAAAAAAATAACAATTGAGTAAGTACAATTTATGCATCCTAGAAACCACGTAGGTTGGTCTTGGATACTAGACTACTAACTAGAATTCTAGTCTGACAAGTAACGCATATTTCAGAGTGCAGGTTTAAATAAAAAAATTTTCCCAAAAAAATGAACCGACTTCCATTGTAAAACTTAAAATCATGAAATAACTTAATAGGCAGATTAATCATAAAGAAAAATGTATTGGCATGCTACCTACTGAATGAGGTGAAGTCGGTGCCAAGTGCAAGGAGCAAGGATATTAGGCATTTTAATTAAGTAAACATGATTCTAATGTTAATTTAGATGATTTAATTTTTAATTTGGCACCGACTATATTTTATGGTAACTGAACCAACATGTAACTAAGCAATAAGTTATTCCAATTCAGCTTGCATTCGACCCAAACGAATATTTATATAACAAACTAGCTGTTGCCCGCGGTTTTACCCGCGTTAATTTCCCACGGGAACAGAGCTTTTTCCCGGGATGAGAGGTACTCTATGTCCTTCTCAGTACTTTTAACTATGTGTATGCGAAATTTCAGGAAGATTGGTTCAGTAGATAAAGTGTGAAGAGGTAAAAAACAAACAAACAAATTAATAAAAAAAAACACTCACTTTCGCATTTATAATATTAGTTATTAGAATAGTGGCAACCCTACAAGTTTCGGTCTCAGCAAAGACCATTTGCACATTTTTTCACAAACTGCACATGCACCGAGACACCCCGACCGTATGTCCGCCAACGTGATGTTTACATTGACATGAATTAAACATCGATACTTGTCTATAAACAGACTTTTTGTTTACATATTGAAAAATGGATTTGTTAGTTCCTACTTCATATTTATAACCTTGTTCTCCGCATATTTGTATTTGAAAAAGGACATGTAGGTAGCGAAGGCATAAGTCTGGTCAATACTGGTTCATACTAATGCATTCTTCTTGTATTGGTCTGCTATTTTGAATTCTCGTGGAAATGTAAGTCCTTGAATGTCTGTTAGAGAAGAGAAGCAGCTATGTAAATCAAATTGATGGTAGTAGCTGTATGTATTTAGCCGCTATTTTATTGAACTTTGAAAGGCGGACTTGAAGCTCCACCTTCGGTTGATGGTTATGGGATAAGTACTACTCAACGATACTATTTTTTACAATAGACACATAAAATTTTTTCCAAAATTCAATGTTCCCAGTCATTTATTTTCCATCTTGATCTAACCGGGGATCGAACTCGGACCCCCGTTAACATAGGCAAGGTAAGGACTTTGACACAAAAGGCCAACAATAGGAGGCCACTGTGTGCCTTTGGGAATTATGTCTTTTTATTCTGTTGCACACAGAAGCATTACAAAATATTGAGAGTGCAGAATGAAAGTCATCACCATCACAGGAACCTAAATGTCGCTCTCACACTCACAAAAAACAAGAGTAACAATAGGGGACCGGACAACTTTTTTTTTTGATGCTTCTTTGAAATACCTCACATTAATAGAATCATCCGTAAAAGAATCACATCCATAACCAAAGTATTTTCGGCCTCGGACCCTTCTGACCCGCATTTTTTGACCCGCTGAATATAAGTACCCTTATGACCCGTTTTCAAGTGCCCATACGACCCACTTCGGGTCAGAACAATTTTTAATATTAAATTAATTATTTATTTGGTATCCATCCGACCCGCTCGTACGAAACAAAGGAAATTCATAAAATGTACAGTGATAACAAAAAGTGTTTGGCATTGAAATTAATATTATTTATATGCATTAGGAATGTGATGTGTTCTTGAGACATCAAAGTATTTTTATATTTTTATAAAGGTATGGTATGGGTACCACTAATTTGAAACAAAGGACTGCCTGCCTGTTATCTGCACCTGCATTTGATTTGTAACAATGGTCCGGTTTCTATCGGTACCAGAAGCCAGGTAGCAAAAAAGTACCCGAGATAACCAATTGACAATATCTATTGTTATACTCATATGACGACAATTAAAGGTCATCATTCGAATCCAGGGCATTCGTACCCCACCCCTTTCCAGGCATCAAGTATCACTCAAAATACTAATATAAATATTATATTTTATAATCCTTATCTGGTTTTATTTCACCAACAGAACCCTACCCTTTTGACCACTTTGACAAGACTCTACCTACTCATCGATAAGAATCATATTTGCGAGCTTGGGTATATTCACTCAACCTTTTTTTGAAACAATTAGTAGTAGATATATGTACATTGCAACTCATCCTGTAACGAACATAACTTGTTTTGTAAATCTAATTATTTTCTTATTACTTTAATTTTGTCAGTGACTGTACCTGTTAGAAAAACGGGTCAAAAAGGACATGAAAAGAAGAAGCGGGTCATACGGGTACTTTTTTAGAGACTGGGTCAAAACCTGTGGGTCAGAAGGGTCCGAGGCCGTATTTTCCAAGACATAGCCAAAAACAATTCACATTTTCAAGCGATTTTTGGACGATACCAAAACGCCCCTAACTAAACGTACATTCATGTGACGTCACGCGTAGAAAATGGACTTTCCCTAAAAGTTTGAACTCGAATAAATTAGCTCTGGAGAATAAACTCGTGCTGAAAAGTCGCAAAATGGGTTTAATTATATGTATTCTATCATAAAATTACATATTTTTAACAATTCTCATACCTAGGCCGGTCCCCTATTGGTATGTGAAATTAAATGATACCGGAAATTCTAAAGCGGCTGCAAAATAACGCGTTATCCTTATTTAGTTAGTTATTTTTCCGATTTCTGTGTGTGAAACTCTTCGCTGATTTATTTGGGAATGATTCAACAGTTGCAATGTAAAAGTTAACGAGACGAATATCAATATTCATTTTAAGTAAAATCAAAGTCTAGTTTAAACTGAGGATTCCTCCACTCATAGGCGATGGGCTAGCAACCTGTCACTATACCTGAATCTCCATTCCATCAGAGAGCCCTTAGCTAAGCGTGGCCTTTAAGTCTCGCGACTCTTGGCCCTGTCTACCCCGTAAGGGATAAAGACGTGATTCTATGTATGTATGTCAAAGTCTAGGTTTGAATAAAAAGAACGGATTTATTTTTTTCAACACACTTGCTCGTAAAGTGGGTCTTATTACATGGAATTTAGGCCCATAATGCCATATATTACGAAGGTATTACGAATATATTACGGAGGTGTTTGGAAATAAAAATTACCATACTGCGCTATACGACAGCATCGACTATACAACGACAGATAGAAAACTAATGCGTGTTATGAATTCCACAAAGCATTTTTAATTTAGCCGCATAATACATATAAGATCAAATAGGGAAAATAACAACAGTTTTTATATTTATTACTAGCTTTCGCCCGCGTGAATTTCCCACGGGAACCGTGCCTTTTCCCGGGATGAAAGGTACCTTATGCCCTTTCCATACTTCTAACTATGTGTATGCAAAATTTCAGGAAGATGGGTTCAGTAGATGAAGCGTGAAGAGGTAACAAACAAATAAACAAACCAACAAACAAAAAAACTCACTTTCGCATTTATAATATTAGTTAGGATGTTGTGTTTGTTAGGTACATTTTCCGATTTTCGCCGTGTTAGCATATTAAATATTTAATAAAATGTCGACTAGTATGGAAGAATATGTAAATTTAACTCCACCTCCTAACGAGGCGCGTAATGCAAGTAATAGTTTATTGCCTCCAAAATCAAACGTAAGTATTTGGCGGCATACGAATGTTTTATAAAGTGGAGGAATGACAAAAGGGCGCAATCGTTTTCCGATAATTAGATGTTAGGACCACATTATTTTTTTTTACTCACAAGTGTGTTGAAAAACGTCGTACGATACACGTGTGCATTTGGTCATTACACACACTCAGCTTATTAGCGCGCTCGCCTTCGGCTCGCGCGCCAATATCGCCTCTTGTGCGTAATAACCAACTTTGCACACTTGTTTCGTAATGTACTATTAAGATGCGTTTTCTATAGAAACGGATTTCTCTCTGATATAAAAGAAAATTGTCAGATTATTTAAAATGTTGTGTTACGTAGGTAGCTCTTTTTCTGCACTCAACCCATTTTATGCAGCGTGTTTGACAACGTGAAGACCAGCTCACACGTAATGTTATGAATTATGATGCAACTATTGTCTGGACACAGTATAACTACTATTACACTTTATAAACGTGGATATACTTTTGCAAGATAATAAATTATCGATAAGAACCTGACGAAATTCTTAATTTTGAACTCAAAGACGTCACAATTTATGTTATCAAATTTAAGAAATTAAAACAATAATTTGATGTATAATTGGTACTTCTGTGAACGTCACATAAAATATAATATTCGATTGAGAACCAATTGGTCGCCAAAAGTAAATTGAGAGAAACGCCTCTCTCTTGGTAGAGAGGTCGCCTCATATGGGTCAGTCAATGTCAGTCATTTTACTTTTGAAACAATGATATTTAACAAGATTTAAAATTAAAGTATGTAGCAAAAGTAATCGCCATTTTGTTATGTACGCAACCTTCATTCATTTGTAATGTTAATCACTTATTTTAACGACAGTTACGTGGTCCTTCGTAATGTAATGTTATATACGTCAACAATGTCACCATAATGTATTATTGTGTTATCTACCAATTTACATTGTACTTATTCATTTTAAAATATAACAATGTGGTTATGAGTATTGCTAAGCATTAAAAAATAAACCTATAGTATAGCGATAAAATGGTTATTAGCTGTTATTGTGATTTTAGCCTAAGGTCAAAAGTATGGTACCTAACAACAACAACAGGAATACTTTATTAGCACACAAGAAATTACATTTATAGATATATAACCTACCCCTAAAAACCTAAGTATGACACGAAATGTTTTTTTACCCTTTCACTAATACTTGTAATGCCTTAGTTATAATAACTGTCAGTGAACTAGTTTTATAGTACAACTAGGGAATAGTAGAACTACTTAATAATTTAAGGCCTGTGGTGTGGCCCTAGAATAGCACCAACCCATCTCTTCCCGTGGGTGTCGTAAGAGGCGACTAAGGGATTTAAAACACCGGAGGATGGGCAGCAGCATCTTTCCGCGTTCTATGCCATCACACTGCGATCGCCAACCCGCCTGCCAAGCGTGGCGATTACGGCAAAACCCTCCATGGATGAAATCCTTGGGGGAGGCCTTTGTCCAACAGTGGACGTCTTTCGGCTGAGAGAAGATACTTAATAATTTACATGTGTCCACTTATACCTATTTATTTGGAATGATTATGTACCTACTCCAAAACGAATTCTTTACCCATAAAATGGCTTTAGATCTCTTCTCCGAGCTATCATCACCATACATGATCCACTGCGGAGTGCCTATTTCACTCTCAAGCCATATTGGTCCTTCCTTCCTAAACTACATACTACACTCGCACAGCGCGGTACGCACCCACTAATCTGGCTATATCACTTCTGTCTAAAGCCCTGGGGCCCTAATTTTGAAAGTGTGACTCACCAAAAAAGCGTGAGCCTAATGATTTTTTTATTCGATATCCATTATTCCGTATTTTTGAATAGTCTATGTTGAATAATTCGCAACGAGTGGTCCACTCGTTTTCGTATGATTTGGTAGTCGAACGTTTTTTATGTCAAAATCTTGAATGACATCGACAACCGGATACGGATATAGATGGAGTCTATTAGAATTTGAATTTTTGCGTTCCGTTTAATGCTTACGTTCTCTTTGATTGAAGATTTACGAACATTTTTTTTACGATTTGTTACCGATTCGGTTTTCGTTGCGTAGAATGGAGCAGAAATTATTTCTCGCATTATTTTCATATCACTGGCAACATTGCTGGACGAGTGATTTGAAAAATACGGCTTTTATGTTTTTAGTGACATAATAGGACGAGTGCGACATAATAGTCTATTCGTTTTCGGCGGTATGTCACACTTTCAAAAATAGGGCGCCTGGTTATTTAATTACTATAATAATATGTAGATATATTCAATACTGATTTAAGACGCTTTGTAGATATTGTATACATTATCTATCTATTTATTAATTTAGGTGTTTTAGCTCACTGCACACCTTGGGCAACTGTATGTGCAGTGAGTTTCTAATTATAAAGAAATAAATGAAATAAATTTAATGAGTTTGTTGAAGCATGCAAAAATATGCCACCAACCAGACGTGGTATGTTTGATGATAGTGGTAACAGACGTATTTTAAAATCCTTTACTTCTTCTCCTTTACCTTTTTTCACTTTTATGTGGGGTCGGTTCTCAATCTCATTTGATACTCCATTTTTTTTGGGTCTTACTCTACATATTTCTTCATTCCTTACGTCCATATTTAGGCCCTTCTTGTGCTATGATTTTAAAATTATTTGTTTTAATGTACTCAATGGGAACTCCCATTGATTACTTGCTACAGTGCAGAAAATTCTTCTCAAGCTGTTATCTCATTGTTCCTCTCGCAACTGGGAGTTAATTTTGCAATTTTATTTAACTACAAGTCATAAAAAGCAGTAACCGTAGTTGCAACATTAATATTATGTTTGTTATCTAAGGTCAGTTACTGTGCAACAATTTATCTTTACATTCATTTATTTACACTATTTTGTATGTAAAACATTTAAAAGATGTAAAGAAAATCAGGTGAAACAAAGTAATTTGCAAGAAAAGTGAAAAACGGAAATTAGAGATTTAGAACAGTTTTTTTGAATGAATGAAATTACGACTATCATTCTAATTAACGATTTCTTGGCTCTTGGACTGAAAAGCCTTTTACTCTCTTCAAATGTACCTATAAGAATCTATAAATAAATAAGGCGCCATAATTCCACGTGCCAGACAACCTTTTTTTTTGTGAAAGAAGAAATTCCTCGGAACAATATTTCCCGGTATCTGGCTGGGGGTAGAATTTAAGTAGGTGTAGGTACAGTCAACAATTAAAGTCGATATTATTTTATTAGGTACTTGTCTGTATAAATTTTCAATCACTTGATTTTTAATTTACTTGATGGTTGGAATTTTGCCTTACAACCTTTATCATTTAAATTTGATTTATATATTTCTATATATGTGTATTGTGCAGTCTAGTAAATTAAAAAAAAAACCGGCCAAGTGCGAGTCAAGCTCGCGCACCGAGGGTTCCGTACATGTAAAGCTCTAACACATTAAACAACAGTAAACATTATAGCTCTAACTAAAAGACAAGCTAGTTTCAAAAACAAACATATCTTGTCAGTTCGATCCCTAGGATTCATACTGCATCGAACGCAAAATAAGTTTGTAACGCTTTTTTTTAGACTTCTAACAACATATTTACAACTTTCAGATTTATTCCTGTACAAGTACTGTTAGACCTTGCTTTTTGCCAAATTTCATAATTTTATGTTAACGGGAAGTACCCCACAGGTTTTGATTGCTGTCTGAAATCGCAAAATATGCAAAAATTCGCAACATTTACGGTAATATCTCCTGATCGCGCTGACGTATAATTTTGACTATTTTTTTTGCTGAAAGAGACCGTGGATTCGAGTATTCGATATTAATTTCAACTTGATACCTTCCTGATTGACAGACTGACGGATAGACGGACAACAAAGTGATCGTATAAGGGTTCCGTTTTTGCCTTTTGAGGTACGGAACCCTAAAAACGACTATGTAATTAGATATGGACTTTAAATTATAATGATAAAATCGTTTGTTTATCTAAGGCATTCTTTATATGCGATATACTGTTTGCAAATTCTTTCACATGTCGTATAATACTAGCGGCAGTTGTTGCCGACTGTACTTAGATTAGCTAGGTCCTATAAATAGCCGGCTGGGCTCACAAAATCGTAGATCGATACTCAGACAGGATGCCCGGTACACCCGCTGTTATGACGATGTTATCAGATAATATACAGAGTGAATTCTGAATCATTTGTATACTTTCTGCAGATCAAGGTAATCATGAATATGAGCATCTTTTTAAATGGGACAGAACCCTAAAAAAATAAGCTTTTTTATTTTTACAACCTGCTTGCCCAAAATGTATAGAACAACAGTTCAAAACGTTGGTCATTTCATGAGTACTTTCACCAGTAGAAAAGATGTCAATGATTAAGAATTCTGTATATATCTAATAACTTCGTCATAACAGCGGGTGTCACCTGTATTTATAATGTTAGATTCATAGAAGTGGAAGCAATATTACAGGTTGAGTGTATGTTTCCTCACATGTATTCTTTTTTTTTTTCATTCATCGGAAGCAAGAAGGTCGATGGAAATTACCGTAGAAATTAAATTTACCTAGAAATGATGAAGGAACGTGCTTAGAATACTAAGCACGTGCGGTAGTCACCCTGCAAACTGCTTTGGTCGAAATCATCATAAAAGTACCTATTCTTGGTAATTTTATGGTAATTTCGACCAGGAATGTTTGCTGGGCAGATAGTGTACAACTGTACAGATTTCCCAAGTTTTTATTTACCCCAAGCTGGTAGCTGTCAATGAAGAAGGGAAACTGGAAAGAATGGAACGAGAATAGCTGTCCCGGTACAAATACAGTAGAGTAGGTGAATAAAATTCCTAACCGACCATCCTATTGGATGGATTGAGTGGTCCGTTGGTAACAGGCGTTGACACCGTGGTTTTAATGGGTTCTAATCCTTTACCTTGAAGCGGTGGTGGCCGAGAGGTCCGCCTGTGGCTGCAAAGACCCCATGTTCGAATCCTGCCCGTGCTACATGAGTTTGTATACCAATCTGACTTATGTATGGTAGTTTTCATCGATCACTTGCTTCCGGTGAAGGAAAACATCGTGAAGAAACCTGCACACTTGTTGATGATTATAAGCTTCATTAGCATTGCCAAGATAGTCGTGTGTGTTTCATTCCATATAATAACCACGACCCTCAGTCATGAGGAATACGACTAAAGGACCTAACCTGTCCAGCCTTTCGATGCTGAATGGCTGAGACAAAGGCACAGGGAGGGCACTTCACAGAAACGGGACGTCATATATTCCTACTACTACTACAAATGAAACTGTACATCCGTGAACACGTCAATGTGTGCGTTTTAGTAGTCATAGTCAAAGCGTCCCAATCCGCAAACGAACGGAGGATAAGTGCGGGTTACGCCATATTGCGGGAGGGGCAGCGGGAGCTTCTTCTGTACGTAGTACATACTTATATTAATTCTATAACAAAGATAAAATATGCACGAGCTGCAACAAAGTCTAAATCAGTATTAATCTAGATCACCATGACGGACACGTGGCCACGTCATCGAACCTGACGCCAGTGTTACCAACGTCCACACAAATACACATGACTACCAACGTGCAGGCCTGACCTGCCTCAACCCCGTGTCCGAACATGCTGCATTGCTGCCGCGTAGGACAATGTTGCAAACTATTTGTAATGTGAGCCTTATCGCCTATTGTTACTATAAATTGCAAGCACGTTCATGTCTGGTAGGTTAATGAGAAAATGAGGCGGGGTTCCGTATTTTTATTGATATTTTCTCACAATTACAGATCGAATTACTTATAATAGTTTTTATAATAATGCCAAAAAATTATACAGATTTCAAAAATTAAGTAGATAATTAAAAAAAAATACTATTGACACGACTGCAGAGCTAGGGGTCACATGGGAAAACATACGGATATTAATCAAACATTTGTCTGAAGAAACTCACATATACACATACTGAAAACTAAACACATGCATACCTTACTTCTTTTTTGTACAGATGTGTACTAAGTTACACATACAGTACAGGAGTTCAGAAGAATCATGTTATGTTAAATTCTATGCTATAATAGGTATCTGAAATTGATCATTATAAAATTATTGTATATGTACGGAACCCTAATACTAATTAGGTATCGATCGCTGAGTGCTATTTGTTGCACGATTTATTATTACATACAATATAGCCGTTGTGTGTGTGCCATTTCTTCCTGGGTATAAGCCGACTAAATAGGTAATAGAAAAATACCAGAGTAAAAGGTCTAGGCTGTATTATCATTTAGGAATTGCACCCGAGCCATAGATTACTAAATAGTTATTTCGTAACAGATAGGTACATCACTCCCATACTAAAGAAAAAACTGTATCGTTTCCGATACGCGAAGCATAATTATAACGCGTTTACTTGCGCGAGTGACGGACGTCTGCCCGAGCACCAAGCTCTTAAAGTGCATTACTCTTGACTCGTCAAAATCGCGCCAATTTCGGAATATAAATGGTCTCTATTCTAATGAAATTACCATGTGTTAGCTAGCAATGTGATCGATCACCTGTATTCGCCTGCCTAGCAAGTGACCAAGACCATAAACAAATAATCTTGAGAGAAGTCTTAGAAGAGTATTTTGTCGAAAAGTAGACTATTTACAGAATTTAAAGAAGAAGAATATAGTAGTGGTAAACTAGCTTTTGCTCGCGCGAATTTTCCATAGGAACAGTGCTTTTGCCCGGGATGAACGGTACCCTATGTACTTTTCAGTACTTCTAACTATGTGTATGCGATTAATTTCAGGAAGATTGGCTCAGTAGATAAGTAAAGAAAGAAGAGGTAACAAAGAAACAAATAAACTCTCTTTCGCATTTATAATATTAATTAAAATTCTTAAATTGATTCTTAGTATGGTCTATCTATGTGTGGCTGTTCTAGGAGAGTGTGTGTGTGTTGGCTTGTTCCTCAAAATATTGCTTCAAGGCTAGCAACACACGAGTTAAAGCAATTCAAATCCATAAAGCTACCTCTATGGTTTACATAACCCCAGCCATACCATACCTAAACGTTTATATAACCATCAGTGTACATAAAAACCACATAACTGATCGCGAAAGGCAAAACACGCGACAAAGAAATGTATCAAATAATAGGCTAAGACTCCATTAAATGAGGAGATATTTGAAGCGAAAACGAGAGTCAATGCTATGTAAAGAAGGTAAAACCATAGAGCTAGAAAAAAAAATTAATTAAAGAATGTTTTTTTTTTATATGTCTATGGGTAAAACGTACCTTCTATTCTTCCAATTTATTCAAATTCTTTGATAGAAGCTAGATAGAACTGAGCTGCTTGTGGTGTTAGGTGTAGGATATATCGAATTGAATTCATTTCGATTCGCCGCGGGCCATCGCTTTTAAAGTTTCGCCTAGGGTCATTTTCATCTAGGGTTACAGAATTTAACTCTATTGTTTATCGATTTTTTTTGGAAACTTGCTTCTATACTTTATACGCGATAACAAGGCTCTCTTTGCTCTCCAAGGATAAAGAAAGAAAAAATAGAAAATTCAATTAGGGATGCGAAGATGTGTTAATAACGAAATATTATTGTTTCAAAAGAGGTGAATAAGGAGCACAATTGTTAAAAAAATCTACCTGGACCCTCTACCTGTACATTGTATGCAAATTGTGATTGCTCGTATCTCTTAGTGGAGTCGGGGCCTAAAACCCATGTTGGAAACAACGTGAGGCGTTCGTCATTATTCACCAAACGGCTTGATTTCCAAGAAGACCAACAATGTGATCCGATGCCGAAATATTCCTCGTAACCTGTGGGCAGATAATTCCTCGTTTTTATATCATTATTATAAAGAACCGTTAATTCGCCACGTGGCGCGTGGGTGGCAGCTTAACATACTTAGTATGGTCAATAACAGATCAATTTATTTATTGCAAACGCCTTCATTAAGAATCCGTGGCGTAGTAGTCATTACGCACGTCCGCCATGCATTTAAAGGTCCTGGGTTCGATTCCCAGCTCGGGCACTTATTTTCGGGTACTTATTTTCACAGATATTTGTCTGCGGTTCTTTGGTGTGATGTTCTCGTTGCTGTTAGTATTAAATCAGCTGTTTCATACTAATTTACAATACGTAATTGTATGGATGGAAAGCCGTTTTTTTGAGTAAGTAATGTCAGAGTAGGTAGGTACCATACAAAAAGTTGCTCATATCCATGAGTACTTTCACCACTAGAAATTTTGCCAATGTTTTTGAATTCACCCTGTATAGATGATACAGCGGCAATAGTCTCCTGAAGATCATTGCAGGCTTGATACAGGGTCCTTTTTGCCACACTGGACCAGTCTGCATATAAATCCCAAGAAAACAAGTATATTGTAATGTATTTAAGTAGGTACTAACATTCTTTTTTTTTTTTTTAATAACACACATTCGACGCATGAAAGGCAAAACTTCCTAACTACCGACACAATTTGGTAAAATGAGTTATATACGTCATTTTACTCGCAAAAAAATTCCGCGTCGATTGGTCTGGGTCTCGTAGCGCTGCGTTGAGTTTTGTTGTCGCTTAGGAAGTACGTGAATCCTTAGTATTCCTACTTTTTCAGCTGACTAAGCAACAAAAAAATACTCATTTTATTTCAATAGGTTGGTTGGACAGTTCGAACTTTTAAAAAAATTGAATAGTGATTTTTTCCTGTCATAAAATTATTTTAACCGTTAGCTTGGATAAATTTACTAGAAATAAAATCATATGCACCAAGCACTAAGGTATTTTTTCCTGTATTAGATTTTGCTATTATAGTCGCTTATCAATTTTTATACGAACAGAAATATGATACAAACTTGTCCTTATACATTTGTTCCTAAAATTGTATTTAACATCATTTGTACTTAGATATTATTGGTTGTAACGAAATAGTTATAAAAAGGTACTTGGATAATTTAGCACCAGAAATATATACAGACTTGATGTTGCTTAGATAATTTTACCTGACAAATTAGATTGAAACTGACTGTCGCTTAGATATTTTTGCTTGCCTGAATGTTGTGAGAAATGTGTCGCTTAGATAATTTTATTTGAATTTCAAGACAAATGAAAATGGCGCTTACGAAGTGCAATCGTGTATCGAATGTCACTTAGGCATATCGCACTGCGTACTGCGTTCGTGTCCGAAAGGAGCCAGCCAAACGCGGCACGTCGGTTAGTGTGGTCGCTGAAGACCCTATTTTGTGGCCGTGGTGGATTTTGGCGCTTAGTATACGAAAATTGTAAGTAAAACTAAAAATCACTTCAAAACTTTGAAGCATAAAAAGCGTGCATTTACATTGTAAGGGCGCAGATTTTGAAAAATTTGATAGGTACCTTCTTTTAGAGTTTTGTACAAACTTAACCAACATTTTAGCTATCTAAGTAGATATAATAATTATAATTTGTTTTTTAGGTAACAACATGAACATTGAGGTAACAAAATAATAGATATTGCTCTGGCTTCTGCGGGGTTAAAAGGAAGAAAGTGTAGAAAAAAATTAACTTTGATAATGAACCTGTCCCTGTCGTAAGTATAATTATTATGTTTATAGTAACCTACTAGTAGCTCCACCAGACATCCGACGTATTGTTGCAACTGCGGTGGAGAAATACAAACAGCTGGAGGACAGGAGGCATGCATGGTCACGTCCTACCTACACTCCTAAAGAGCCGCAGTAGATACTGTTAGCAGCCTAACTTGCCGGCTAAAGAAGCCCCCAGAGCTAGGATGGACCACTGGAAATATAGATTCCCTCCGCAGTCAGCTAATGTTTCACTAACCAAGAAACTACCACCATCAGGTGGAAATCTCCCCTGGGCAGTCTGGAGAACTTTTAGATAAACTTCGAGTTGATGTTGGGAGATGCCGTGAAAACCGCATTAGATGGGGTTTCTCGGCTACTATCGTGCCCGAATTGCCCCGCCTCGTGTACCAAAGAGGATCCATGTGAGGCCAACGATAGGGCGGTTTGCGTGGCCACATACTGGTCAGGGAAAATCTAAAGATATCGACTCAACAAGAAGAAGAGTAACATACTATGTTATGTATATAGTATCTGGCAATATGGGTACAACATGGGTACCCATAGGTACCTAAACACACAATTATCTAGATAAAATATATTCACAACTTCTTAAAACTGATTTTGATGAAACTTACAATTGTACAACATAAAAATGTATAGGTACTTAATTTTATTAAAGGTTTTTTTTTATTTGTACTCGGTGAAAATAAAACTATATTTTGTTTATGTTGTATCCAATGCATGCAAATTGTTTAAAATAATTAAATACAATAAATACTGATTTTAAACGAAAATCGTTTTATTCATAATTCACACTCCTTCAAAATGTCGGTTAGTTTTGCAAATATTGCTTTATAATTTGTGTTTAGATTATTTTTCTTGAAGGACTTAAATTAAACTATAATGATTTCGACAATATTTCCTATTTTTCAAAAATATTTTTTTATTACTAATCCATTTTTACCTATTTGCATATACATTAGCTGAAGTATTAAGATGAATATATTTGAACGGATTTAAATTGGCTCTGGCGAGTAGGTAATTTTACCATGCCTAGACTGTAACAACTTTTTATTTATGATGAAAACTAAAGATTTTATAAGCTTTATTCATTAAAAAAAAACTTTGATCAGCTCTCCTGAACATTTTTATAAATGTCGGTTAGGAAGTTTTGCCTTTCATGCGTCGAATGTAATGTGTTCTGAAATTAAAAAAAAATGATTTATCAGAATGTCTCATCATGCGCAACACTATCGTCCGTTAACATCAAGTATATCGTAAAATTGTTGTCAAAACCGTAACTTTAGTCAAAACAAAGGCGAATTTAGGTCAACGATCGGTTCCGCCCTGTCACGTGGATTAGCAATAAACAAGTGAAAATCGTAATTCACTTTGTTTATACCTATTTACGAACATTTTGTTATTCACATCACAGAATACATAATAGTACAAGTTCACATCGCATAGGTATAAACACTTAAACAGGTCTTGTATTTATTAGTATATTATGTATGTATTGAGGTAAAATATGGAACAAAATTTGATATGTAGAAAAAAAGTGCACAACTTAAATTTGCTTTTGTTTGGGTCCTATGGCTTATACTTCATATACCTCATGAAATAACCGTGAACATCTAGTGAACATAAGATGTAGAGCTACAAAAATCTAAACGTACTTTTTTAATCCTATGAATTACTTAGATGCATAGAAATAGGGCAGCGAAGTGGCGCTGCGCGCGCTTCCTACTTTTATGTCTAGATTCTAGATGCATATAAATATAACAACCTGAGTAGATAAATAGTTTAATTTATTTACTCAGGTTGTTCTGATTTTAAAAGTTACAAATAAATTTTTAGATCACATTTATTTGTAATTTTTAAAATCAGAACAACCAGAGTAAATAAATTAAACTATAATTTGCTTTTAGCTGCTACGCCCTTTGTATCAGAACCTTTGATTCATAAATAGAATGACCCGAGCAAGGGAAACTAATAGAGTTCGCAGGGAGACTCGTGCTGGTTACGGTTTCTTTGTATCTGAATGAATTTTGATTTATAAATAGAATGACCCGAGCAATACAAGTTACAAGTTAATACAAGGGAAACTAATGGAGTTCGCAGAGAGACTCGTGCTAGTGAGTCACTGCGGTCACGTCGCGTCGCACCGTGTGGCGTTGCCATGCATTATTTACCAACGCGACGCGACGCGACGTCATGTAACCAACAACGTGCCGACAGAGAGCTACGAATGGAGGACTAATTTTAATTAATAGTATTTTTTTAAAAGAAAATTTAACAGAGCTATAAATACTTATGTTTTGTAATAAATGAAATACTTAATAATAATTTGAAGTACAGTCAGATGCAGAGAATCCTATCTCAGGGGGTCAGGTTTCTCTCAACTGGGTTGCAATGACAGTAATTTTTTAAGATCATATACATTTCGTTGAAAAAATTGCTTTTGTTTTAAAATACAGCGATTAAGCAAAGCTAACTATACGCTAGCTAGGCAGCTGGACAAACGTATTCTGTCGTCCTTTCTTTCTTTCGAATTTGTTCATTACTGCTAATACTGGTGTTAGATTTTCACTAACGTGAACGACTGTTATCTAGCATATTATATAACACACTAGTCCTGACTACATTTTCATTTACCGAAAGCACGTTGTCAATAAAAATGACTGTACATGTGTCTGATTAATCTAACAAAAACTAAGGTAGGTACATGTCTTGTCAAGCCGCGTGAGATTCAACACGACTTTCGGACACGAGTCGAGTGCTAGACCACCACATCAAAGCAAGACAAGAACAGAATGAAAGTCAACTAAAGTTTTGTGGCACATTACACAAAATACTCGTATTATGAAAAGTTTGTTTGTAGGGGTCATTTTCGGAACTACTGAACCGATTTTAAAAATTCTTTCACCAATAGAAAGCTACATTATACCTGAGTGACATAGGCTACAATTTATGTGTGCACCTCCCGAGCGAAGCCGGGGCGAGGCGTTAATGACGTAATAATGAAAGTAGGCAAATTCTTAGTTCCACGTGCGACAGATAGCCGGCACACAATCGTCGAAAACACGTGTTGGTCCATGCGAGGTGTACCGCGCTCGTCTGGGGCTGCCAGAGCGGGTGGGGAGATTGTGCCGGGAAAATGGGAGATTTCAACGCTGGAATTTTATATTGTGACAGGATATTTGCGTGAGGAAATGGGAAGTTTTAAAATGGAAACGCTTTGTAGGTCAGATCAGTGCCTTAAGGCATACCTTACACACTTAGCTACATATCTTTTTGATATGATAGGTAGATCATAATCTACCCAGGTATATTTATAAAAAATAATAACCAATATGATTTTTGACGCTGCCAAAAATCATATTAGTTATTACAAAAACAATTTATTTAAAAGTATCAGTTAAACGTCCGTAAGTTAAATAAACAAAAGAGAAAATTATGAAGGTATGTATATGTCAATATACAAGACAAGACAGTAGTTAAAATGGGCGTAGATGTCGTAGCAGCTACGCTACGAAACTAGAAAGTGCTACGAGAATCTGCTACGACCTACTTATACGTTGAGGGAGGTTTTCACGTCGCTCGTAGCATTGCGTAGCGTATAGTAATCGATACAGCTACGACGACACTTAAGTATTTAAATAAATTAAGCTAGTCGATAAAGTGGTTTACATTCTTTACATAATACTCTAACTAAAGGACAAAATAACATTTGTAAATATCAACGTTTTTTTAAATAATATAATTTCGTCATTGGGATTGTGAGACGAAATTATTTCCCTTATCAGGGGAAAATTCAAGTTGGATCAATAAGTTGTTAAGAAAATAATTATCTTTATAAGCTTCATGCTTCGTTTAGAAGCAAGCATTGTTAAGGCTTGTTTACACACTAGCACAGTATGTTTACATATTTTTTAACAAGGAGAGAGCGAAAAGTAGAATGACAACACAGTGTTTTGCCTCGGTAGCCTCGGTCTGCGGCGCGCGACGGCGCTTCGGGCTCCGCCTGCATATTCGATTTTCAAACAACCATTCCACGTTTGAATCTCGAGCGGTCCACACGCGGTGCTGTTTCGAGTGAAAAATTCGCTAGTCTTGACTGCCAGTGTTCGTGTTTTTTCAAACTGTGTTCTGCAAAAATGTGTGAGAAAAGGACAAGGAAAATTAAAAAAGGTTTGTTTTTTTTTTAATTTACTGTAAGCAAGCGAATCGTAGATAAGTCGTCTGAATGTTGTCGGGCAAAAGCGGTTTCTGATATCTCGATTCTGCAGACACTGACCTACCGCAATGACTGGACCGCTATTATTAACATAAATTTTTAAAGTTGTGATAATTATGAGTTTCGTGTAGCTAGTTCGTTACTTTAAAATATGTATTTATTTTTATTCTCATTTTTTTTTTAACTAGCCTGTTGGTGTTGTGTCCCACTGCTGGGCAAAGGCCTCCCCCTTTTTCTTCCACTCTCATTAACAAAATAAATTATTAGATGGACTGAATTATTTATCATGCAAATTACAGCATTTCTGTCAGATAAGTTTACAAGCACAGTCGATGTGCGTTTGTTATTCAGTTGTTTAAGCATTTTTATATCCGCGTGCAATACACAAAGCGGCTAGAAAAAAAATAAACAAAACTCATAGGAAAATGACTCTTGTATTATCTAAGTAGTATTAACTTATTGTACTAGATCGTAATCAATGCCATCCCAGAGAAAAGGTTTACATCAACACTATTACAATACATTTAAATGTCTAGTCACGTGAATTTCGAGGTCTTTGTTCTTTGTCTTCATGAAATATTTATTTTGAAACAGAATTGTATTTGTCAAAACAAACGAGCATTTTTTATGTTTATTGAGAACATAAACAGTGATAATTATGTATTTACTTCCATATCATGTTTTCTCATTACTCAGCAGTGGAACCGCAATTACAAAAAAAAAGTTGGCTTGGCCGTCACGAGACACCAGGCAGATGTAAAACATCTGAGCGTCGCAGCACATGTTTTACATCAAAAAAATACATTTCAATGACCACTCTAACTGATTTGAAAATAAAACCCTAATACGATTTTTAAAGGAAATAAGCTCCACTCAATTCATTACTAGGTATTTAGAATGAGTCATATCCATAGAGATCATTTATATTCTCATAGTTTTCCTGGGGTAGGTGGTCTGTGTAACGTGACTACTGACTACCTCTTACATTATAGACCGTGTGACTCCGCGCTTTCATCTTTCATGGCAATGAATGAATCATAAAAGTATAATTTATGGAAAAATTACATACAATACATGATTTTTAGTTGAAGTACCTATTTATAGTACAAAAGAAAAGCTATTGTTTTCCGGTTACACCTATTATAAATCAAAAATTTTATTTTGTTCTTATTTATTTCGGTTTTCCTATTCCATATGTCTTTAAATTTTACTATTATGAAGTATGAAGGTTTTTTATCCTCAAACAGGCCTCAACCGCTGAGCTGTTTTGAATGTAATTTAGTAGGTACACTATGACCTAGATAAATAATTAAAAAAATTGAAAAAACATTTTTTTTTTAATCTTTCTTTAAAAAAAAAAATCAAATGAAATATCTTAAACACGTGGATGGCTTATCAACGTCGCGTACACACACTCCACGTCACTACACTACACCGTCGCGTCGTCGTCAGTTATGTCGTGATAATGGTCATTGGTCAATTGATATGTGACGTCACACGACATTAGTAGAACTGTGATATGAGTTGTAATTGGGCACGTGACAATCTACTAATTTGAATCATTTATAGGGACAAATCTTAATCAGTTAATTAGTTTTTTTAGAGAATAAACATTTCATTCCCTTGATGAAGTCAGCTAAAACAAAATAATCATAGATGACGTAATTTGTAACAAAATTTCAAATCTGATTTTTTGGACCGATTTTCCCTCAAAATACAAACATTTAAGTATAAATAACTTTATGAGAGTCAAACTTTTCATCATATTTATTTTCCTCAAAAAGCGGTTGTGAGCCCAATGAGAAACCTGTTTGTTTAACTTTTAGGAAAACTTTTTCAATCCTAATGATTAAATCCTTTAATTTCATTTTTAAAATAAAAGTTAGGAATCAGTTGTTGGAGTTCTGATAGTATACTTTGCAAGCATTTATGGGGCATTCGTTTGAGATATGAGGGAGACGGGGTAGCTAGTTGTATTATTTAGTCTATTGACCTAGAATTACAGTCGAATATGCCTTGCCTATCCCGATAGCCTTGTATGTCCCTATGGCACAACTGGTAATGCTAAAGGGACTAGCAGTTCCCGAAAGAACAACTGGCATCGCTAGTTGGTCCACTTGGAATGTAATTGTCCCTATGGCACAACTGGTAGTGCTGTAGGGAATAGCAGGTTCCCAAGGTAGACTTGTATGTCCCATGGCATAACTGGTAGTGCTGTAGGAAATAGCAGGTTCCCCAAGGTAGACTTGTATGCCCCTATGGCACAACTGGTAGTGCTGTAGGGAATAGCAGTTCCCCAAGGTAGACTTGTATGTCCTTATGGCACAACTGGTACTGCTGAATGGACTAGCTTTTCCCCAATACACAATTCGCATCGCTTGGTCCACTGGGAATGTAAATGTCCCTATGGTAGACGTGTGCGCCGCGCCGCCGCGCCGCCGCCGCCGGTCTTTTAGGCCGCGCCGCCGCCGCCGATGATTTTTCGGCGTGTAATCGGCGTGATTTATTGTATATCTATACTAATATTATAAATGCGAAAGTTTGGATGTGAGTTTGTGAGTTTGTGAATTTGTGAGTTTGTGAGTTTGTGAGGATGTTTGTTACTCAATCACGCAAAATCTACTGGACGGATTTCGATGAAATTTGGTACAGAGGTAGATAATGACCTGGAATAGCACATAGGCTACTTTATATCCCGGGAAAAAGCACTGTTCCCGTGGGAAATTCACGCGGGCGAAGCCGCGGGCAAATCTTCATATTGATTTAAAACTCTTGAAAGAAGTTATAATAGTACGTAAGTCGAAAAGTACGCACTACGTTAGTAGTTATGTACTAAAATATAATAAGATACATTGTAAATCAATAGGTGGTTACTTGTTTGTAATATTAACAGATAAAGGGTTCATAGCCCGTCCACCCAAAATAGCCGGTCAGGCCGGAGCGCTACTTGGTATTTGTCAAAAATACTACGTGCCAATGTGCACCTTTGTTCCTAATTCCAATAAACAACAACGCAGTCCTTTCTTACTGTTACAAGAAAGCGAACCGATGGCACAGGGAGGTCACTTCATAGAAACGGGGCGTTACATATACCTACTACTACTACTACAAATGAAACTGTACATTCGTGAACACGTCAACGTGTGCGTCTTTATTAGTCAACGCGTCCCAATCCGCGAACCTACGGGGGAGAAGTGCGGGGTGCGCAGGGGTAAGCCATATTGCGGTAGGGGCAGGGAGCTTCCTTTCTGTACGTAGTACTTATATGCTTCCTTTCTGTGCTTATGGTAAAGTTAATTAATTCCTTGAATTTAAAAGTTTTGAAAGTGTTCTACAAGACTTGTGTTTGGGCCTAAATTCAACAAAATGGATACTACACCAGAATCCACCAGAGTGATGAAACAGTCTTAAAGAAACAAAAAGTAACTAAATTAAAATACAACTACTGTTTTATAGTTCAAAAAACCGTAAATATTGGAAACATTTCTGCTTGTGCTACTTAAAGACTGAAAGAAGAGGCACGTCTTAACTGAATAAGTGTTTTGTAGCGTTTGCTTGTCCAAAAAAAATTGATTGTAAGTATACCAAAAAGAACCAATTAATAATGTTTGTTTTTAAGATGTTATTATAGAATGTCATATGGTTGTGTGAGGCTTGCACGCTCACACTCAAAGAGCCAACTTTTAGTAGCGGAGCGTAGAATCTACCGGAAAATCCTCGGCCCTGTCAAGAAGCCAGACGGAAGCTGGAGAGTCCTGAAAAGTTCCGAAATAGAGGAGCTGGTGAAAGAGCCGAATATACTGGGCGTGATAAAATCACAGTGACCGCGCTGGCTTGGTCATCTCGAGAGATTGAAGGAGGATCGTGGCGTCAAATCAGCCTACCTGGGAAAAGTGTCAAGCAGGCGCCCAAGTTATCGCTGGAGAGACACTGTGGAGGCTGATCTACGTGAACTGGGAGCGGTCAACTGGCGAGCCACCACCGCGCAGAATAGGAGTCTATGGCGCTCTCTCGTATCGGAGGCCAAGATCCACTTTGGGTCACTGAGCCAGCGGAGCAAGTAAGTAAGATGTTATAATTATAAATTAAAAAAAAATATATTTTTTCTTACTGTAGATTATTAAATTAGTTTATATGTGAAACAATTGTTGATTTTTAATAAAAATATTGTGATTATACAAGCACATTGTTTATTTTTTTTACATTTTTCCCCCACGCCGATTTCACGCCGATTACGCCGCCGCCGCCGGCTATTTTACGACCAGACGCCGCCGCCGGTCTGGTATAAAGCGGCGCACATGTCTACCCTATGGCACAACTGGTAGAGTTGAAGGGAATAGCAGTTTCCCAAGGTACAACTAGTAGATGACTCGGTTGTGCTACGAGTAAGAAACGGTTCCAAAGAAAATTATTTTCATAATACGATACGACCGTATCTAAGTCACAATTTCTCGGCTTATCTTATACAATGCGGTCATCGATCGATATTGCCATGTGACTGATATCAAGACAGAATATACTTAGGGAAATTGCAGTACAGTTTTGCCGCTAAGTTATATTGTAAGCGCGCTTTTATTTTACTCGATAGAGATCTGTTAGAAATTTAGGAAAATATCGAATTACGAGTATATTTCACACTATTCACTATATTTGTATGGGACACGATTTTTTTTTAAATTATTTCTTGCATATTTCCTGGATAGGTTTATAAAATGAGACCACTTCACCAATTACATAAAAAAGGAAAAAAAAGTAAGTTATAGGTAAAAACTATAAAGTTAGAAGATTTTTTTTTATTTTTTTTTTCTATGTGGGATACAGCTGTATCTACATAATTACTCATGATCTAGATTTCAATTCCATAAAACTTAAACACTTTGCTCGAATGCAATGAATATTTTCTATAAAACAGCGTTGCGCGACACTCTTCACTCTATTTTTTTAATGTATGTATGTACAAGTTAATTTACTGAAACGAAGTTTACTAACACATATTTCTATTTTTCCAGGGTCTCATCTGACCCGACTGCGAGAGGCGAGGCGCTTGGAGAGACTTCAGCGTCTGTCAACTCCTGCCACCACCAGCGAGGAGCCTGTAACGGTAGTGACACCCTGCCCACCCGCGCAAGTCGACAAGGTCGCCCAAAATAGAGTCATCCTCGAGCTGGCCTGGCGAACCATAGCCCTCATGCACAAGAACAGACTCATCCAACAAAAAATCATAGCGTTACAAAAAGAAACGTCAGAATTTATCGCCTCAGTCATGAGCAATCCTGAAAACAGGAGGCGGTACGTAGAGCACGTACGCCTCTATGGCATCCCGCAAGAACTACAATTCCAAATTCAAACGTTCAAAAACAACATACCAGTGAAAATAGAATCGAATGTTTAAATTTAAAGAAAAAAAAAAATGTGATTCCTCGACTGATTGATTGTATAATCCCTTTTTGCTGTGCGATTGCGAATTTCAGTCTCACGTTTTACACGTTGCGCGTAAATGTGACTTCACTGTTTACTTAATTGTACTGTTTTTATTATGTGTGAACATTTTTATGTAGGTAGTGCTTTAGTTGTTTAAGTGTCACTTAGTATTTGAAAACAGTTAAACAGCATCATAATACGCCTTACTTGTGGAACGCACATAGCTATGTAATATTTTTCAAAATTGTTATCCTTCGAAAACTTATTTTGAAACATTTATTTAAAATGTTTTGCTTGTTAGTCTATTATAGGTATATAAGTACCTTTTTTTAAATATCTGTGTTAGTAATATGAGATTAAAAAGGCATCATCTTGCTCCCTCTTACACATAAATTGCTGATTATAAGGAAATAATGTTTCTCAATTACCTATACGTAGCAGAAAAACTATATCTTTATGCAACGTGTACCTATGTTGATGAGGCTTAAAGATGATGCTATATTTTAATCTCACTTTTATAATTATATTTTAAGTCACAATGTTATTATTTGGTAACTGTAAAGCTGTTAATACGATCTCGTACTGTATAGGTTCCGTGAAAGTTTCGAAGTATACTTGGAATATTATCTCTTGTATACTTTTCAGCAATAAAAGTTAAAATGCAGTGTCCTTAATTGTATCGTTGTGGTTTTTGTAGGATACTTGTTTTGACAAGTAAGTGATTTCACGGTTTAGCCCAAGAAAAATAGCGTTCCAACTAAAATAACTCACGAACAGGCTGGTTTCCGAAAATAATTAAATATTAGGTAATTCTAAGACACTATATTTTCGAATCCAAAGTAATTTTGATATGGAAGACTTAAAAAAAAATGAAAATTAAAAATAGGGGCACATTGGGAGAGCATTAACAATAACAGAGGTTATTATTTTGAAACGTGCATAAGTAACCAAAATAATAATGACGACAATAAAATCCACTAATAAAAATAAGAGGAAATGTTTTTTTTTAAATAAATTTAGCTAATCAGCTTTATACCATTGTAAAAGCTATGGTAAAAATGATATATGCCTTTTTGAAGTATTTAAAAGAAGCAAATATTCTTTAAGCTTATTTCTAAAAAAAATCTAACAAATAACATTACTGGAACAAAAAAAAATAATATCTCTTCTTTAAAACACAGTGCAAAAATATAACATAAGTTATTTTTGGTAGACTTTTGGTTTCATATAAAACAAGATTCGGAAATACAAAAATCCATCTAAAAATCTAACCGCATAAACACAATTTTAATACCTGGATCAGAGTGCACGGCACTTTGAATCTTAAACATAGAACGCATACGGTTCAATTTCGATCGCTGTGTAGCGCGGAAGATACACGAAGTAGCTTGTGTGTAGGTATCATACGCACTGACTATGATCCCAGAATATATAATAGTACTAGAGTATATGATTTAAAATTTTAAAATGCTTGGCACCTTTACTCCATAAGGCAATAATATTATTAATATACTAGCTGTCGCCCGCGGCTTCGCCCGCGGCTTCACCCGCGTGAGTTTCGCTTAGATGAAAAATCTCTCTTGGAGCTTTTCATCAGATGTTCCAGATCTTCAATTTTTATACGTCATCAGAAAATGCTCATCAGGTTGAACGACTTTTAATAAGGCGCCATTTCCATATATGTTATAGTGTAGCTGGTCTCTTGCAGTTCTTCATCAGATGTTCTAGATCTTCAATTTTTATAGGTCATCAGAAAATGCTCATCAGGTTGAACGACTTTTGTTAAGGCACCATTTCCATATTTCTTATAGTTTAGCTGTTCTGTTAAGGTTCTTCATCAGGTGTTCCAGTTTTCAAAATAAATTGTAGCCTATATGTTACCCAGGCTTAATAGCTATACAACAAAAAAAGTTTCATTCAAATCCGTCCAGTAGTTTTTGCGTGAAACGCGTACATACATACAGACAGACAGACAAGAAATTCCAAAAATTTTTTTTGCTTTCTGTTATTCTTTTTAAGTGTCCCTCTATCCATTTCAGTCAAAAATACTAAATGTACAGACAAAATATTTTTACTGTTTTATTATATGTATAGATATTGTTTTTTCATGGTAAAAATGAGGTGTATTACGTACAATATACACGTTTTTCCTTACAATAAAACGCTTATTAAATACTTACCTTATTCGAAGCCCATCGATTATAATAATATTTGAGAGCGGCTCTTCCGTTTCCCTTTTTATCGCTAAATAATTCCGTTTTTCAACCGTTTTTCGCCCTTCCACCGCCCCGCAGGCGAAGTGGTGGGGGCACGTGGGCGCCCCGACTTCGCTCTAGCTTCTTTGGCTCTATGAAAAAGTCTGCCAGGCAGGACTTAATCGATGGGCTTCGAATAAGGTAAGTATTTAATAAGCATTTTATTGTAAGGTAAAACGCGTATATTAAATCCTGTACTCTTATTCGAAGCCCATCGATTATAATAATATTTGAGAGACATGTTTGGTATCGCCTGGCGGTGGAAGGAAGGAAGCCAATGTGATAAGAATTTATTTCTGTGTAAAGGTATATATTATGAAAATCAAAGATGAAAATTTTCAATGTAATATTTATTTTTGAAGAAAAAATTATAAAATCAGTATTAACTTAAATACACACACATGTGAAACTGATTATGCTCGTATTAAATAAATTAACAAATGAGATGAATTAAAATAATTCTTGTTTACGGTGATCTAAATTGCTGTAAACAATGAACTTAAGTTAATTACAATAATATTTCCTGAAAGTGTCTCCTGAACGCCAGTTGCCTTGAGACGTGATTTGATCTATTGAAAAATTGTTTATCCAATTTTTTGATGCCACTGCGGCCCTCACACTGCCCGGAGTAGCTTTAATGCCTGCATCTCGAAGTGTAGATTTAATCCAGCCGGCAATTATAGTTTTTGAAGCAGGGCGTGGTTCACCTCTGGCGGTGACAAAAAGCTTAGACGTATTGCATGACTCTCTTCGCTCTTGCCCCAGTTGTATTAGCATAGTGACCCAGTATACGGGGTCTATTTCTCTTACTGGCGCACTACTAAGACGCCAGCCCGATTGACGATAGTCTGATCTATCCGTTTTGGAACCAAAACCCGGCCATAAAACTAAGCTTTCCTCTGAAACTGCACAATGCTCCGAATCTATGCTCAGCAGAGTAAGGTCATGAACCCGGCGGCCAGAATATAATAACAGTAATATAGCTGTACGTTTAGAAACCTCATAAAGGGTAAGTGGCACCTCCTTATTTTCTAAGTAAGCCGTAACTTCCGATACATCCCATATCGGTGGTTTTGGAACTTTGGGACTCTTCAAAGAGATAGCTTTTAATGCTTGCTTAACAAGCTTATGGGAACTTAATGTTCCTGATAAGTCTGGTGCACACAACGTTTCTACTACAGACTTGTGCAGTAAAATGGTACTGTATGATAAACCTTCTTTCTGATGCAGATCACATAAATAACGTGCTAAATCCGAACCAGTTGGTTTGTTTACCGAAACTTTATTTTCCACTGTCCACGTACGCCAACGGGCCCAAGCAACATAATAAGTTTTAATTGTGGACGCTCTCCAGCCAGATTGCAAAAGAGATTTCTGTTCCACCGACCTTTCCTCTAAGTCATCAAACCACCCGCACATTTCCAAATTTCGAGATACATCTCTTCGACTTTCGGTGGAGGTGATTGAGTTGACACATCTAATAACACTTCCTGAAGCTTCCAGACCGTGTGTGGAGGAGCCAGGGCTCTGTGCTTGATGTCCGCCCTCCAGAAAAGCTGATTCCATCTGGGCGTCGCTGAGTTGAAGGACTCTTGGCATAAGGCAAGGGGGAGGGAAAATCCATGCCAATCTGAAATTCCAACTCCTGCTGAAGGCATCCTGAAAAACTGCCTCCTTGTTGTTCTGATCGAGTGACACATATTGTGGCACTACATGGGCTGTCTGGGACGCAAAAAGGTCTATTTCGGGCGTTCCCCATTTGGCAAAAACCACTGCCGTCGCTGCCGGTAGCAAGTGCCATTCCGGAAGCGGTTTGTGTCTCGATAGGCAATTGGCATCGTTGTTGAACATACCAGGAAGGTGACAAACTTTTAAACTTATAAAATGACGCTCTAAGATCTGATAAATGTTGTATGTCAGATTCATTAAGCATGTTGACTGAGTGCCACCTTCGTTTCGCAAACACGCTTGTACCATGCGACTGTCGGTCTGCAGGAGAATTGATGTCTGGCAAAGACCTAGATCTTGGCATTGTTCTAATACCTTCAAAACTGCCAAAAGTTCCTTCTCGTTGCAGTGGAGCAATCTCTCCGACTCGTCCCACGATCCTGATAGGCAAAGATTGTTCAACTTGGCCCCACGCGCAATCCGATGCATCTGTTGTCAGCATGAGCCAGGTGAAAATACGCCTGAGATATGTCTATCTTGGCCACCCAATCTCCTTCTTGGAGAAAGTCTGGAACCCTGTTCATATTTATAAGGTGAAATTTTTCCAGCTTTACATACGCATTTAAGGCTTTGAGATAGAATATTGGCCGCTGGGAGCCATCGCTCTTTGGTACGAGAAAAACTGTTGACAAAAAACTCGGGCCTTTGCGTGCCGGGACCAGAACTCCTTGCCTCTTGAGTTCTAAAATTATATTTGACATTTCGGGAGAGCTTTGGGTTTGGTAGCTTCTGGTGGGCTTTACTAATGGTGGTTTCTTTGTAAAGGGTATGCGGTACCCTCGAATCACTTTGAGTATATACGGAGGGGCCCCCACCAGCTGCCAAACGGTATAAAAATTTTGAAGCTGCCCTGTCCGAAATATCCTTGAGTCAATATCTTCGACGCTTATTTTTGGGCTTATCATGGCAAGCGGGAGACGTTTGTCGTCGCTTTGCAGCGGGATGAGAACCCGATGGCACATGCTCGCTTTTTGCATGAAATGTATTGTTATAGCGCGAGAAAGCTCTTTGATTCCCACTATTGTTTGGTCCTTGCGCAGGACAACGAGAGCAACTGTAATTACTATTATGATCCTGCGCGCGTGCATGATTACAGTGATGATAGCAAGTACCTTGCGCAGGTACACGTTTTCTGTAATTGCCTGATGGTGGCACAGATGCAACTCGCCCTTGCGCAGGGTGGTGCTGGTTACTGCTGCCTGCATGCGCAGCAGGAGCAGCTTTCGAACTAGGCCAAAAGGACTTGCGGATACCTCCAGCTTTTTCCGCAGTAGCTGCAAAAGTTTCTGTTGCAAAAAGATTCTCACATGTAGGAGGGATCTTACGCAACGATACCTTCAGGAGAGGCTTCTTAACAAACTTCAGTACGCTTTCACGTCTTTGCTGTACTAGGTCTGCTCTGTAACCACATACTAATTGCAGTGCATCCACAGATACCTTGTGATACTCACCATTAATAAAAATATTTTCTATTTTTTCCTTTAAATCAGCATAAGACAGTCCTTCGGTTTTACTAGCTTTAAATAACAAATCCTGTAAACTCTTTTCTAAAACCTCTTTTGTTTTAACATAGCAAAGGTAAGGGCAGCGAAAGACCTCTCAACATAAGCCAGGGTCTTTGAGGTATCAAAAGCCTTAACTTCGTCATTAGCCTCTAATTCAATAAACCCAGGGGCGTGGGAGTAAGATTTTTGTACTTCGGAATATCGAACATCTGACCAGGACGATTCCCCGAAACGTTGAATGTCCTTAAGAGAGTTTACAAAAGCTTCCAGTGCCTTTGAAACTGAAGGCTCCTTAAGACTTGTGTTCAGAGATATGTTAAAATCTAATTGTTTACTTGTACTTGGCTGAACATCCTTAGATGCGCATGCTGCCTCAAAATTATCATGCGAAGGGTAATCGTATAATTCTCCACTAATATTTGCATCAATAAACTCGTTATTTGACTGATCATACTGGAAGTAAACAGGAGTACTGTGATTTTATGAATAGAATTGATTTTGCAAATCACTCACAGATTTCGCAAGCTGTTCTAACTTTTTCTCCTGTTTAGCCTCACGTTCTCATCGCCTTTGTCTCCGAGACTTAGCTCCAGAACTGCTACTACTCGAACTTGAACTTGACGATGACCTTGGTCGCCTCCGAGGGCGAACAAAATTATCCTTAATGTGATTACTCATTTTACTGAAACGAATTCACACATTAAACACTGAAATTCAGTCACTGCTGAAAGAAAACACGGATTCGGAATAAAAAATAATTATTAGTTATAGTAAATCGAACGACAAACATCGTTGCAGTACAAAAAATTTAAATTTTAACTTACGCGATGTATAACGGTCGTGATAAAAACAAAAATGTTGCCGACCACAAAATGTTTTTGTGTAGCTCTTAAACACGACCGTACGTGGCGGGAAATCAGACGCCAATGAAGCTAGAGCGAAGTCGGGGCGCTCACGTGCCCCCACCACTTCGCCTGCGGGGCGGTGGAAGGGCGAAAAACGGTTGAAAAACGGAATTATTTAGCGATAAAAAGGGAAACGGAAGAGCCGCTCTCAAATATTATTATAATCGATGGGCTTCGAATAAGCGTACAGGATTTAATAAAACATTCTGTGAATATGTCACGCATCTCCGTTATCTATTTTAATAATATTTTATAGCTGAAGAGTTTAGTTGTTTATTTGTTTGTTTTTTGAATGCGATAAAATCAGGAACTGCTGAACCGTTTTCAAAAATTCTTTCACAGTTGTAAAGATGCGTTATCGTAAAATATTTTGTATTTATTAATGTAAATGAGATGAGATGTTATCTGTAGTAGGCAGATAACCTACTACAGATTACCTTCTTAATACCTTCAGAGTTTCGAGCCTGAATTGTCACACGACGATTAATGCGTACGAGTTCCTTCCGCGTCACAGACGATTTAGCCTTACTAGACCCCGCATCACCGGCATATCCACTCACTAAGGTTAAGCCAGACACGGCTAAACAGCCAGCCCCGCCCCTTTTCTTTGTTTATTCCGCCGGCGACTGGCAAAGCGAAAGTCGTGTCAATTTGCTCCCGAATAAAAACATTTTTGAACTCATAATGCCTACTTGTGCAGTGAAATCGTGTGGAAAGTGTAGCACAACGTCTAGTTTATCGAAAGATGGAATAACATTTCACCGATAAGTCATTACTTTTATAATATTATTTAATTTGTTAATTACCAAACTGTGTTACTAAAGAAACAATATTAAATGAACAAAATATATCTAGCTCTTTCTTTCTCAGTCAAAATTAAAAGCAACAAACATATAGTTATCTCGCTCTGTCTCGGCACGTGTAAGCTAGTGACGGGACACATCAAAATTTATAATCGATCGATTGAATTCGTCATAATACTCAAAAGTCCTATAATTTATTTTAACACTAATGTCAATTATTTTTATTATCAATGAATAGTATTATTTTAAAATTAAATATACCTGAATATGAAATACATGTCTAGCTTATCTATCTACTATCATTATTATTTATTATATACTCATATATACATGTCCCACCCTTACTCTATTCCCGATTGAAACTATTGAGAGTAGAGATGGGTTAAGGACTGAGTATTTATCTAAGGATGAGTAACTACTCTTACTCTCATAAATATCCATTTCTACTGAGTTTTTATCCTTAATCGACAGTAAATATTTTTTAATGAGTTAGTCTCATAAATTGAATTGGAACTGTGAATTTACAAAATTATAAAGGATATAGAACTTATTAGGGTGATTAATTAATAAGTACTTAATGGAAAAGTACCAAAATTGCAATGTTGTCATTCTAAATCCACAAATTCTGTCAATAATCGTCTGTAGGATTACCCTTTTAACTACTCATGTGGTAGGATAGTGTTTTTAGGGTTCCGTACCCAAAGAGTAAAAACGGGACCCATTACTAAGACTCCGCTGTCCGTCTGTCCGTCCGTCTGTCTGTTACCAGGCTGTATCTCATGAACTGTGATAGCTTGACAGTTGAAATTTTCACAGATGATGTGTTTCTGTTGTCTCTATAACAACAAATACTAAAACAAGAATAAAATAAATTTGGGGGGGAGCCTCTCAAATTTATTTTACAACAAACGTGTTTTTGTTTTTGCCGTTTTTTGCTATATTTTTTAATGTTGTATAGATAATGGTATAGGATAGGACCCCTCGTGCGCGAGTCCGACTCGCACTTGGCCGGATTCATTGTTACTTGTAACAACACGCGTACCTCACTTGAAAACGACAGTTGGCTCTCACCAGTCCTAGAAAGTGCACGCGATAGTTATTGAAGGACTGGACTTAACCTTAATGTTTATAGTTAACCTTTTATTCTAACCCGACGAGATCAATAAATGTACCGCGGCTAGTACTTAGAATTTTAATGTTTAGTTAACCTTTTAGTACGGCTTCTTGTCCTAAAAAAAATCGATTTTATGGTCCTATCCGAAAGAAAGCATGAAACTTGGCATAAATGTAGCTTTCATATATGTATTTTAATATTGATATGGAAACAATCGAGAAATGATTGTTACCCCCCTTTCCCTCCCCCATTTTATATCCCAAATCGTGGTTTTTCTATTTTTATGAAAACGGTAAAAGCTACGCAAAACTGTCGAAGACCAATAAGTTCTTCATTAAATTCTCTATAATATTGCCTTTGGATGTATACTGGACAAAGGCTTCCCCCAAGGATTTCCACAATACCGGTCCTGCGCTGCCCGCATCCATGCGCGTCCCGCTACCGTCACCAGGTCGTCGGTCCACCGAGTGGGAGGCCTGCCAACACTACGTTTTCCGGTTCGTGGTCGCCACTCGAGAACTTTTCTACCCCAACGGCTATCTGTTATACGAGCTATGTGCCCCACCCACTGCCACTTAAGTTTGGCGATTCTGCGGGCTATGTCGGTTACTTTAGTTTTTCTACGGATCTCCTCATTTCTGATTCGATCACGCAGGGAAACTCTGAGCATAGCGCGCTCCATCGCCCTTTGGGTGACCTTGAGCCTTCTTATGAGGCCCATAGTAAGCGACCACGTCTCTGTTCCGTATGTCATTACTGGCAACACACACTGGTCAAAGACCTTAGTCTTGAGACACTGCGGTATTTAGGACGAGAAGATATCGCGAAGCTTCCCGAACGCTGCCCAGCCGAGTTGGATTCGACTATTGACCTCTTTCTCAAAGTTGGACTTACCTAACTGAACTGTTTGTCCCAGGTATACATAATTGTCAACAACTTCGAGTGTAGAGTCTCCAACCTTCAGAGGAGTGGATGCGACACGGATATTAAACATAATTTTCGTCGTGTCCATGTTAATTTTTAGACCCACTTATTGAGAGGCTCTACAGAGGCCATCGAGCACTGTGTTTAGGTCTTCCAAGGTCTCAGCAATGACTACGATATCGTCAGCAAAGGTGAGTGATGTACTCGCCATTGATATTGATACCGAGTCCGCTCCAGTCCAGAAGCTTAAAAACATCTTCCAGGGCGGCAGTGAACAGTTTCGGAGATATCACGTCTCCCTGTCTCACCCCTCGCTGCAACTGGATAGGTTTCGAGCCTTGATCCTGGAGACGGACCGACATGGTGGCTTTTCATACAAACACTTCAGCGCTTCGATATATCGATAGTCAATTTGACACCGTTGGAGAGACTGTAGCACAGCCCAGGTCTCGATCGAACCGAAGGCTTTCTCGTAGTCCACAAACGCCAAGCATAATGGCTGATTATACTCCGCAGTCTTCTGTATAATCTGCCGCAGCGTATGTATGTGGTCTACGGTACTAAAGCCTTTTCGTGAATAAGGACTTACAGTTTACAAAATATACCCATGCTTAAATATTTTTTTTCTTTAAATACGAACTTTTACTATTACTGCACTGCCGTAAAAGTGGCGGAACACTTTTTGGGTACAATCTGAATGGATCGTTAGAATGTAAAATGTGTTTTTACTGAATAAATGATTTTGTATTTTTTTCTTTTTAAACTTTGTTGGCGATGGTAACATATGTCGACACGACGTCTGGGACCACTATATCAGAAATCGAATGCTGTCCGTGATATTAAATACGAAATTCTACCAAGACCGTGCAGTAATAGTAAAAGTTCGAATTAAAAAAAACATTCTTGTAGCATGGGCATATTTTGTAAACTATAAGTCCTATATATCAACATGCATCCAAAGGCAATAGATATAAAGAATTTAATAAATAACATTGGTCTTTGACAGTTTTTGCGTAGCTTTTGCCGTTTTCATAAGAAGTAAGCTAATAATAGAATTGTAATGTTTAAGTAGTTAACCTTTTATTCTAACCCGATGAGAACAATTAATGTATCGTTGCCAGTACCTACTAAGAATTTTTACATTCAAGTTAACCTTTTATTTTTACCTGAAAAGAACATTAATTGTTCTGATGATCCCATTTTCAGTGCTAAAAATGAAAGGTTAACTTAAATAAAGTATTAAATTAGGACTCCTTTGCATACAAAAGTTTATACTCATGCTTTTGGATAAATACTCAGTAAGAATGAGTAAAAACGGATAAATACTCATATTTACCATTCTTACCCAGTAAATACTATTTAGTATTTACTGACCGCCCATCTCTAATTGAGAGACAATGAAACTCTTTTCTCTTCACCAAAGAGTATAATGGGCATTACGAATCTAGATTCTCGATTAAAGTCATTGTATTGCCCATCACTAGTAAGCTGTTATGACGTTGCCAGTTTTGACGTATCCTTGAACGCTCCAATGAGAACGCGGCTACCTCTCCCCTTACCCCACCAAATTTTAGCGATTTCGTTTCTGTACAACATCTTATCAAAGCGATGTCTTGTAAGGCTAAATCGTCTGTGTTCCGCGTCCTGTAGTGTCCCCGCCCCGCCCGCACACTACCCCGCGCATGCGCCGCAGTACAGAGCGAGCGGCGAGCGGTCGGCCGGCCGGCAGACTTGTGACCCGCCCGCACCCCGCTTCAACCCCGCGATAAATCGCTACGAACTTTTATTAAATTTATTACGAAAATAACACTTAATGTGTTGGATTTCACATCTGTCTGTTTATTGATAGTGCAGAAATAAAAGTCTACCAAAAAAAAATCCTGTTGTAATTTTTTTTCAAGCAATAATACTCATATATTTTTGCACATATTTTTTTTATTGGATTTGAAATAAAATATAAAGAATTGTATAAAGGATCGTTAAAAAAGTTTTTTCTTTATTGTTAATTTTTTTATACCAAAAGATTTTATTTTTTAAAGAATAATTAAAATATTTTAAATTAAATCGATGATTTCCGAAATACAAAAAAGTTGGATTATACTTAAACAGAGAGAATCAGTACAATATCTACTTTATAATAAATACAATATTCCTGTTAGCAATTTTCTGCTCAGTTGTAATAATTTTTTTACATAATTTATTTATTTATTTGCATATGCGTGTCGATTTTTTTGTGGATTTTTATCACAACATGTTGTAAGATAATTTATCTAAGCGATAAAAAAAGAAAATCGCTATTCTAGAATTATTTTTTTTCGCCATACTGAACAATGTTATTGTTCTCAGGCTAGTTGTAAAGATGAGGCTGTTAATGTAGAAACGACTTCATCGTACCTACCCTTTCATGTTAAATTCGTTGTTGTTAAGCTCTGATTAAGGTTAATTTAGTGCTTGTTTAGTAAAGCCTTGAATAACTGTAAATACTGACTGCCTTATTATTTAATTTTATTAATCGTCTTTTTTATTCTGGTAATGACTTAGTCTAACTTTATGTTTAGTTATTGCAGAACTAAATAAATCTAAGAGTTTTTAGCGATAATATTGATTTTATCATTAGTGTTAACAAAACCCATTTTATACAGATACTTATTAACTATCGGCATAATTAAAAATCAGACATTACTTACAAAATGAAATAAAATAGTATTGTTGTATTTTTAGTTAGGTACGTAGGTAATGTCACCGAAAAAATGACATGTACCTAAGTATTTTAAAAAACTTATTACAGCGTTCCGTATTCTTTGATATTTTGATTAAGTACCTACAATATGTAGGTATTTCAGAAAGGCACTATTTAAAAAAACCTGTGATTTCTAAAATTGTTCTTGATTACCTGTTTGTTGGTAAATACCTACCAACAGAATAAAAACTATGTTTTAACTTGAACTCTGTTCTTGTTTTTGATACACTATTATTAAGTATCTGATTCTTATTATCAACTACCCCATTAAATATCTACATCACTTAAATTCATTGTTACGAAGATCCTAAAGAAAGGTTTTAAATACTCTTAGATTAAGTAGGTAGTTTATAATTATTTAATATTTTCTAATTGAACATAAAAGGCTAGGTTTTATACGAAAAAATTTCAATCAAAATTTTGTAACATCATAGAATTTATATTCTGTTAAAAATTATTATAATTATGTTCCCTAGTATTCTAAAATTAAAATATCATAACTCCAAAATCTATTTACATTTTTTCCTTTTTCCGGTTTATTTGAGAGCGGTAAATTTTTCTTAATTTCTCTTTAAAAAAATTAAATTAGAAATGATGCCGTGTAAACCTAGCTTTTATTGCATTTATCGAAAAAGAAAAGCACAGATCTACCTAAACCTGTGTTCATTTTCAATTGTAGATTTACTATGATTTTGGTCATCTTTAACATAATTTTCACCATTTTTTATTATTATAGATAATAATTATTATATGATGTAAAAATATTATGATGGAGTATTTATTTATTATTGCCAAAAAGTATTCGATAATTTTAGGACTCGCTTTTTATTAATGAATATTGTAATGTGTTTTTTATTTTATTTTATGTAATGTGATAATTTTTAAATATCTATTCTATTTATGTACCTAATAAAATTATTTCGAAATTCTTATATTGTAGATATTTAAAATTATAATCAGTCTTTAGCTACTAAGTCGTAATAATTTAATATAAAATTGTTCTGAAGCGTATTAATATAATTAATACTTAGGGAGATATTTTTTAATTCTTTCTAAATTATATTAACACGAGAACTGATTTTAACTGCATATAAAATAGCAAATAGTTCATTCAAGATAGACAAAAATAGGTACACTCTAAGTTTCACTTATAAATTGAGTAGGTACCTAACTATTGATTTAAAAAAAATATTTTTTTAAAGTTGCGGATTTTTTTTTAGACTGAATAGGCATCTATGTTAAACTACCTTTATTGACGGCTGTACATGGTGATTCCGCCTTATGTATTGCACAATGCTCCCTTTGTAAAAAGCTTTGACGTACGCTTAAAAATGGTTATCTTGTTTAGTGATAAGTTATATTTTTTTGAGAATAAACTAGTCTTTCTTGAATACCCAATCTAAGTTGTATCATTTAACCTATCCACCCGCTTTAGTCACAAGTAAGTATAATTTAATTAATCACAAGTTTTGTCCATAATGTTTAGTGCAATAAAGAGTTTTTACTTAGGTAAGTAGTCTACTTACTTATTTAAAGTTATCGAACCATATTCCAAGTTCTGGTATTCCAAGTCCCTGTCACGACATTTTGCGAAAGAGACGTTGTACAAAAGAGACTTTCTACGAAAGAGACATTCTACTAAAGATACATTATGAGAAAGCTATTTTTTACGACTAGGGGACATTTTGCGAAAGAGACCTTTTGCGGCACGTGCCAAATTTTATCAACTGTAGGACAAGCACGAGTAGGTCAAATTTAACTTGAAAGATTTCATTACAGAGAGACAGACGACGGGACCAAAGAAATATATTTTTTTAGTTAAGTGTCTCTTTAAGTCTGTGTAAAAAACACTCAAAATCTGCTAAAAAAGTTTGTAAAAAAAGAAAAAAATGTTACTCGGTAATAGATGTCGCTTCTTATGACTCGTGAGTAGCGACATCTGTTGTCGAGTAGAATTTATGAAAATTTTTATTTTAGACTTTAGACTTTGACATATTGTGTGAAAAGTCACAACCTCACAACTGTAAAATAAAACTATGTTAAATGTCATTTTCAATTGACGGTTTTCTTCCCTTTCTTTCAAAGGGTCGTCCCTTTGATTGATTATTTGTATTATTGTTGTTATTGTGTGGATTTTATTTATCATTGTTTCCACTTATTGGATTAATTTATTATAGGTTACCTAAGTCAATTTATACTAAACAATAATTCGAAATGAAAGCAATAATTCAAAGGGTTATAAATGCAAGTGTTACCGGTAAGGTTATGTTTACATAAATAATTTTATTTCGTTTCATTTTTGTATGAGTTGCGCCCTGGGGCTTCACTTTCATGGGAATTTTCTATATGTGATTTGCTGTCCTACCTGTGTACCTTCATCGAATCGGTCCAGTAGATTTTGCGTAATTAAATATCAAACATCCAAACTTTAGCATTGTAACTATATTATTAGGAAATAGGATTATTCTTGCATTTAAACGAATTTTGTCACATTTTCAGTCAATGGCGAAACTATTAGCAATATTGGACGAGGAGTATGCGTTCTTGTAGGAATTTGCAACAGTGATACTGTAAAAGATATGGAATACATGTAAGTTTGATTTCCTTTTCTCCGATAAACCATCTTTACATAAGCCACATGGCTTTTATATAAAAGAGGAAATTAAGCTAAGAAATAAAAGTACCTAAGTACTTATTACTAACCTCCCTTTATTTTCAGAGTCAAGAAAATCTTGAGTATAAAAATTTTTGATGACGAATCAAATAAAAGATGGAAGAAAAATGTTGTAGAGTCACAATTTGAAGTGCTGTGTGTCAGTCAGTTCACATTATACAATACTTGGAAGGTTGGTAAGTTATATACCCTGTTCTCTCTTTTTAGTCGTATTCCTCATGATTGAGGGTCGAGGTCATTATATGGAATGAAAACACTGACTATCTTGGCAATGTTAATGGAGTGATTTGCCATCGCCTTCTCCATTTCACACACTAGCTGATAATCGTCAAGCAGAGTTCAGGTTTCCTCACAATGTTTTCCTTCACCAAAAGCTAGTGGTGGTTGATGAAAAGTAACATAGGTACAAGAGTCAGATGGTATACCAACTCATGTAGCATGGGCAGGAATCGAACCTAGGACTTTTGCAGCCACAGGCGGGTGCCCTACCAATCGGCCAACACCCCTTCAATTGATTCTGTGCTCTAGTTGAAGAAACAAAAGCTACAAAAGTGTCTTTGGTATGGAAAGTGAACATCAGTCTTTATGATATCACTAGCACCCCGCCCTGGCTTCGCTCGGGAAACACATAAATTGTAGCCTATGTCACTCAGGTATAATGTAGCTTTCTACTGGTGATAGAATTTTTGAAATAAGTTCAGTAGTTCCAAAGATTATCCCTACAAACAAACTTACCACTGCCACTTTAAATTAAAAGTGTGATTATCTTATTTTAGGGCACAAAACCTGATTTCCACCACGCTATGCCTGGAGAAAAATCAAAGGAGTTCTATGAAAAGTTCTTGCAAATGTTAAGAGATCAGTATGAACCTGACAAAATTAAAGGCAAGTAATATCTGGGAAATCCTGATTAACCTGACCAGAAATATAAAAAACCCTGAATTAGAGGCAGCACTCATGCGTTTTATATTGCAACATTATTGAAAGAAGTAGCGGATCTATAGGGTGGGACAAGGGGGCACGTGCCCTCTCCCCTCCCCAGATCCCTGACTGCTATTTTGTGTACATATGTACTGTGGAGGCAGGTTCCATAACAGTACATATCAAATTAAGATTAAAATAACAGGATTTAATAGTAATAGTTTCTTACAAGTTTATTTCCAAAAAACTAATCCGCCACCATAAGTGATTTTCTGTTCTCGAAATTTTCAAAGAACAAGCTGAAACATCCTTAAAAATTTATCGGAAATATTCTCGAGAACGAAAAACGGTGCCCTTCCCATAGAAATAAAAATACTGGATCCGCCCTTGATCGAAAGTCAAACTTTGACGGGAGAAATGACAGATGGGCCAGTGTAAGAAATTAGTTCTATTGCTTTTCCGCAACATGGCGAGGGTTTTTATATTCCTGGTCAGGCTATACCTACAAATCCACAATACAGTGAGTACATATGGTTGTATTTTTTTAAAATAAATCTTACTAGCTTGCTCAAAGAGTAGGTAGGCATCTTATGTGTACCTGATACAAACTTTCACTCAAGTTTTAATTTTACAGGTTGATTTAATAAAAAGCCTATATTTGACCTCATGCCTTCAACTAAACTCCGTTTTTACCTACTTGTCTTTTTATGATTAAATTAAAATAGACTTTTTAGGAAATTACATACTTTCATGGTTAATAAATGTTTAACTTTAGAATGTTTAGGTTTGAACTAATATTTGATTATTTTTCAACAAAATTTTATACATATTCGGCACTGTTTGGTCTATAATATAGTACACTGCTTTGTAAAATTTTATTTTGTTTATGACTGTTTGTGCCAAAATAAATAATAAAAAAAAATTCTACAAAAAGTACTATGAAGATTGTTTACATAATAGGACAAGTAAGAAAAAAACGGAGTTTAGTAAATTTCATCAAAATCAGTTTAGTAATTCAACTGTGAAAGCTTCTTTCCCATTTATAAAATTAGTACTACTATAGCTGAATGTCCATTCCATCAGAGAGCCCACTATTCAGCTAAGCGTGGCCTTCGGGTCTCACGACTCTTGGCTCTGTCTACCCCGTAAGGGATAAAGACGTGATTCTATGTATGTACTATAATGAATGATTTTATTGTAAGATATACATATCATTTTCCAGATGGTGAGTTTGGAGCCTACATGCAAGTATCCATACAAAATGACGGGCCGGTGACATTCTCCATAGAATCTCCCATCAAAGAACAGGATAAGTCCTCTAAAAGGGATATAAAGGAATCTTCTCTAGCTAATTCTAATAAAAACTTGGTAGAAGACAATTGTTAGGGCTAAGTAGATAATAAGTTGATAATTGAGGTTGATAAAAAAACACATTATAATAAAAAAACTTTATTTTGAAATAATGGATTATTATCTATTAACAACTTTGTTACATTTAGGCCAGTGATTATGCGATCCTGTTAGAATATTAAAACGTTTTTACAAAGATGATATGCCTATGCCTATCATATACGAAAGTTAAATTTATCGACACTGATACATCACCATTTACGCATACCCTAAAACAATGGTCCATTCACCCATGTTAACAGATAATCTACCAAATTTTCAAATCCACATTTTTACATTAATTTCTAAACGAGTAGAAAATAAACAAAAATAAAATAAACTTGTATAAAAAGACAAAATAAATGCATTTCTATAAACCATCTATTTAAAATACGATAATGAAATTCAACAAACGAGATTAAAGGACTTAAATATTATTAGAATATTATTATTATTAATTCAATTGTTAATTTAATTGTATCAATTAGCCTGAGTGCCGCATGATTACTATTTCTATACTGTGAGATATATAGACAATATAATCACTCTCTTACGATTGCCTACGCCAAACATGGTTCCTACTTTTCTTACCGATCAAGGCACTATCATTTTGGTATATTGCTGATACATTCCTCACTCCTAATTCTCAAAATCAATGCGTTAACATATTCGTTAAGTGTGAAAGAGTACAATTTCAAGATCTTACATTAGACAGGTCTTTGAAATACTTTTGATCAAAGAACCAAACCTTACGCTATAGAAATATTACTATTACAAAAATATCTATGATCTATTCTAAATTATCCGAAACTGTTAACTGGGATAGGCTAAGGATTTATTAACAACATATACCCTCAATTTATGGACGTTGTCAAAACAGTGCGTTACTATGATGCTACTTGAATTTAGTCGATTAACGAAAACGGTAGAAATAAATGCATATTTTTATCGTGTCATTAGAAATGAAACTCTAAGATCGCCACGATTATTATAGGTGTCTCGCTTGCGCAGATGCTGTGTAAGTGAGACGGAAAATTAGAGTTTAATTTATATTGATACATCATAGCCGGCAATACTCTACTGTACATTAATGAGTATTGTACGGGTTTTCCGAATAGTAAACGGCTGGTTTGTTATTTCGCCGTGGGAGTTGCGTAGTGTGTTGAATGGTCGAGGTGATGGTCTACCAAAGTCCGGATGAGAAGCCCCCTGGCGGCACGCGGTGGCAACTGCCGCTGCTCCCGTTCACTGACGTCACTGTGTTGATCTGTCCGTTCAGTGACTTGTAACCATCACCGGTTATAGGATTGCCTTCTGGAAAGCACGGAAAGTATGTGTAAAATATTTGATGATGACTTTACTGAGATTTTGTTTGAATAAACGAAAATTGAATTTGGTTTGGCTGTTGTGTTGGAAATTTATTAAAATACTAGTTGCGTCTCGGGGATTAGCTCCCGTAGGAACTTCGGGATAAATACCCCATGTGATATTTCCAGTATTTTTCTACCCGTGTACCAAATTTCAGCAAAATCCGTCCACTTGATTTTGCGTGATTGAGTACCTATCAAACATACTCACAAAAAATATATATTTTACAACTGCCAAACCAAATCATTTTTATTTAAATTTTACGCCAAAAATACTTAAAAAAAGAAAACTATAATGAAATTTAGCTACATAGACGAACAATATAGTAGGATCCTATCATGCTTAACTTACTGAAGAAATGAATGTGACGAAATATGAAATGTTTTGCCGAATCCTACGCATTAATATGCTCTATTAGGGAAAAATCTACGTGTAGATTTAGGGAAATAACTTACGAACTTAAAATATCAATATCTAACTAGATTAATCTAATAGAAATAGATTTCACTATTAATAGAGAAGTACATACTTATATTACTAACATCTATTAGACTTGGGATAGAAAAATGCGTGCCGGATTTTAAAAGGTAAGAGTAACAAGAATAGATACAATTTTCACAACAACTAACAAAGAAAACAAATTTTACACCAATTTATAGACAACAAGCATTGCACAGAAGTTAAGACCTAAAATACAGAACATACAAATTCTAGGTTTATTCCAACATCTATTTATTTGACGAACAATACTTCTAATTACACCTACAGAGCGCCAAAACAAGAGGGTTTTCAAGTATTAGATCTTCAGTCGTATTCCTCATCATCGTCAGCTTTCTGCTACTCGCTGCTGGATATAAGCCTCCCTCGTATTCCTCATAACTGACACATTGTCACTCTCTTGGCAATTTTAATAGAGTGGTTGGCCATTGCCTTCTCCATCTTACACACTAGACTAACTGATAAATCATAAACCAGAGTGCAGGTTTCCTCATGATGTTTTCCTTCACCGGAAGCAAGTCGTGGTCGATGAAAAATAACATAGGTACCTAAGTCAGATTGGTATACAAACTTAGCATGGTTTAGCACGGGCAGGATAATATTAGATACTCATCAGAAAATATATTCACTGATGAAAGTTTGCGTAGGTACCTGTGAAATGGCTATTTTTTATAGCTGTACTTTAGTTATTTAAACCTCTTGTAAAAGCGCCTACATCGTACAAAGCGGCAAATAAATAAAACGGTTGTGAGTGCTCAATTTAATATTTGAAGGAATCGTCTTTTGATCTTCAAATAGCAAAAAAATCAGTATACTTGCAATGTACAAGCTTCCATCACGATACGAGTGCAACATAAGGCATTCCTTCCTTGTAAATTGAACACCCACCCATTTCTCGTCGGCGGACATAGTCTATATAATACGTCTTAGGTCTGAAGTCCTCGGCATGCCGTTCAATGTCAAAAAGGTATCCTGGGACGTGTTTGTGGAAGATTGGAGGGAAACCGGTCAGGGTGTGAGGTCCGGGAGCTACGTTTGTGGCCAACGGGGTCAAATCGGGAATGGGCGCATCCCGTTCGTACTTGAAGAACGTCAAAGGCGGATTATTATGCTCGATCAGAAACGGATCAATTGGTCCGTCTAAAGACGGGATAGGATTGTATTTGTAATCTGGCTGTGGTCTCTCTCCGAGCGCCGAAGTCATGCCAACGAATGCGTACGGCGGCAGAGGGTGATAAGGAATTTTCTGCTCTTTTGGCTCGTAATAATGCTGCGCCGGGAACGGGGGCCAGTGTCTATCCAGAACCGGCTGCGGAGATAAAGAGTCGGGGTCGATAATGGGATGGACTTTCTCGGGGTCGTCACTTTTTAGTCCAAGGAGAGTGTAAGGAGTTTTGGGGGGATTGGGGGCTCGTCTGCTAGTGGACTCGACGTAGTACTCGGCAGGACGAGGTGGCCAGTGTGTGGTGTGGTAACGGTGGGTGGGTTGTGGTTCGAGGGGGTCGGGGTCAGGGTCGGCACCTCGGAGGCTGGCGGCGGGGTGGCGACGGCGAGGCAGCGGCAGGTGGATCCCGTCGCCTGTCACTGGATTCCTCTTCGGCGGGGAGTACGATGCTGACCATTTACAGAATAATCGGTTTTCATTTGCACCTATACTTTCTAGCTACCATATCGGGTTACCAAATGAGATATTGGCCTTTTTCTTACAGCTAATCTATTTTATCTTAATTATAGTGTGTATTATTTCACGTGCATTCACAACATCGTTATTGTTATTACAGATTGTTACACTTTCAGTTCGTATTAATTACATTAATTTACATGCTCATTCTCAGATTCTCCTCAATGAAAATAAGAAATTCGAATATTTTTTAATCTTTTAGTAACGATTATATAGGAGTGTTGACGGTGTTGGAGTGAGAACAGGTAGATATGGTATCTTAATCAGTTAGAAGCTAATCCTAGCGTGCTAGTGCCAGATCAGATTTGCTGGTCACCACGCGAGCGTGCGGTTGCCACAGAGTTAGTGCGGTCTGCATACGGCAACGACGTTGTAAATGTGGGATGGATTCTTTTATATTCCAAATTATTATTTACTCTATAATTTGGAATTTGCACTGCCGAAAGTAATCAATAAAAACCTTTAAAAAAATTAAGATAAATATTGTAGGTAATAGGGTTTACTCTTTATAAGAGTATTAATATTGTACTGCTAAAGAACCCACATCGGTGTCGCTAGCATGCTTATCCTTTACCAAATTGGAAGATCAGATTGTTACAACATCACCCAAAAACATTTTGTATTCGGATGAATCTGAATCTAATAAGTATGTTTAAAAAAAAATTAAAAAAAATGTTTTTCTGTCTGGCTACTGGCTGACAATTATTTCGCAAGAAAAGAAAGAATCCAAGCCACATTCAAACGCGCCTCTCCCTTAGCGTTGCGTGCCACGTGCCTACATCTGAATGGACTCACAGTTATCCCCGTCGATCGCCTCACCTCGACTGGGCGTCGACGAAGCTTGGCTGCCGTTGGTCATCTTGGACGGCGACTGCGAAGGACTGCCGCCGTTTATCTGCGAACCGCCGAACTGGATGTTACTGCGGATGGTGTCCGTCACCATCGGTGCTACAGAGGTATGTACAGCCTGGAAGCAGGGCAAGCGATGCCGCGGTACAGAACGAGTGAAGACTGCCTCTTTGGGCTTCTTCGCTTGATGTTTTTTTTTTTGCTTGTGTATGCGTACTTTTTTTGCGTGACGCTGAGTGATTCAAACTGCCATTACATTACTGAAATTTTGTATTCTTCTACCGTTATATTTTAATTGTAGAAACAGGCACATAACTAGCTGTTTTGTTGAGATATACGCGGTGAGACCACAAGGCTTGCGGGACTTTTAAAGTATTTTACTATCGATTTACTGGTAAAAGTAATGTAATAGCAGCCTTTTACAATAAACTGATGTAATGGTATGAATTTTCTTCATTCCTCTGCAGCATTCTTTTTATAGATATGGACAATGAATTTTGAATGAAAAAAAATATATAAACATAAAAAACACACTCTTGGGAAGGGAAAAAAGCTCTTTTTGTACATATATTTTTTGTTTACAAAGTAGGTCCAAAGAAAATATACAAAGTTAAGATTTTTTAAAAGAAAATTAAAAAAATAGCCGTGTAGTAAACCAAAGTGTTCGAAGCTATGAAGGGTAAATAGTCGAGTCGTTTCATGACTTGTACGGTATTTTATAAACGGTTTGACCAACTCAGCTTTGAGTTTTGACCAAGTTTTTCAAAATTGGCTTTTTTCAGCCCTATTCAAATCCATTGGGCTGCAAACACTCTGCGCTCTGCTTGCAAGAGATTCTCTTTCATCGGTAAATACAACATTGGATCAGAGTTGACTAAAGAACTGAAAAAAAGAGAAAGCGGTGAATAGTGAAAAAGTGATAGAAGCTATGTTCACAATAAACAAGATAAGTTAAAAAATATCTGATTCAAGTGGGTACCTATATTTTACACTCGAATAAAAGTAAAGTCCTTTTTGAAAGCCATTTGTATCGATAAGGGCCGGTTTCCATCAGATCGGAGAGGGTTTTACCACAAATAAAATTTCGTTATTCCAAATTCATTGGTGGTTGAAACACATCTTCATCTCGAAGGACAATCAGCATTTTATTTAGAGGGGGACCTATAAACAAAATGCCGCTTGTGGTCCTTCGAGCCGGATATGAACCAGCGGCCTATGGATCGACTGACTGATGAATAGTGTTGTCTCAACCGACCTGCCCAAAGAGTCTGGAGTGGGTGTCGCGGGGCCGGGTGGGGGTGTCGCGGACGACGCGCGGGCGCAGGTTGCCATTCCTCACCGAGCCGCCGTCCGTAGTCTCCGAGCTGAAGATCTCCGCGATGCAGCTCTTGGGCGCATTTGGGACCCTGGAATTGAGAACAGATACACTTGAATATTGAATGCCAATTTGCCCTATTTTCAAATTGCGATAATCTTTCTTCCTTATCATGTTATAGATAACACTGGTGGCAGATTTTTCTTTTGGCGCCTAAAAGCAACTAACATGACTTGGCAACTATCGCTATCTAGCGGCAGATGTCTTATCTGTACACACAAGGGTTTCCTTACGATGTTTTCCTTCACCGAAAGCAATAGTGGTCTATGAAAACTCTCTTCAGTCGTATTTCCTCATGACTGAGGGTTGTGGTCATTTTAAGAAATGAAACACACACAACGACTCTCTTGGCAATTTTTAATGGAGTGGTTTGTCGCATTTCACACACTAGCTGATAATCGTCAACCAGAGTGCAGGTTTCCTCACGATGTTTTCCTTCGCCGGAAGCAAGTGGTGGTCGATGAAAAATAACATTGGTACATGAGTCAGATTGGTATATAAACTCATGTAACAGGGGCAGGATTCGAACCTGGGACTTTGCAGCCACAGGCGGGCGCCCTACCACTCGGCCACCACCGCTTCACTATGAAAACTACCATACACGAGTCAGATAGATACATACAGTATAGAGAATATCAACCTGTAGAAAATGATTAATTGTTGTGAGATATTTTTTATATGCAAATGTGGCCCGATTAGGATTTGAACCTGGGTCGCTCAGACTACAGGCTTTTAACCACTCGACCACCACCACTTCAATAAATCGGAATAATAAGAGTCAAACCCATTTGTCTATTTATCTTCTTTCTTATAGAGTGTGTTATTACTAACACTGGTGTCAGATTTTATTCAAGTCGCCTAAAGGCATCTGACATGACTTTTGTCTATTTATCTTTATCCATAATATAATAACTCCAACACAAACTTCATCCCTTATCAGTCATGAAATTAGAACCCAATGAATAAACATCAGCGGGGTGCGTCAACCCCAAAGTCAATTTAGTCCAATTACTTACTAAAATAAACCGAAATATGAAACTTATAGGTACAGGAATAGACTTTTCTTTTGGGGTTGGTATGTTATCCGTAACGAGAGCAAATATTATGAATATCCTTTTAAAATACAGGGTTATTTTGTAACTACTGGCCAAATTTTTACAATATATGCTCAGTACTTGGAATACAACTACCTCCGAAAGAAATTTATAGTAAAACTATCCTAACAATTTATAGTAAACTTATCCGTTGGTATCAAGTTTTTTTTTACTGTATTTTTCTATCAGTGAAAACTTGTAATTGGCCATTTTTTTTTTATACAGTAAGTTCTATAATTGTAAATTAAGTAACTGTAAGTTTTCCGAAAACATAAAAATAAAATAAAAGAATAACATAAAATTTCAACTTTCCATACTAAGTCCCATCAGCTGATCGAACAATTTGTACGGGGAGCAAAAAAAATTTTTTTCATTTCTAACATAGATTTTTTAGGAAGCCTGCTCAATTTCATTAACCAAATCTGCTGCAAAAATTTGGCCAATGGTTTCAAAATAACCCGTATAGGAACATTAGCAATTAGGTAGGTGAGTGTTTTAAAGAATTACTTGTTGATACAACATATTATTGATAGGAACGTGAATCTATAACCAAAATCCTTATTTATATATTACCTCTCTAGTAGTAGTAACCTTAGCTTAAAGTAATTTTCTGACGTCAACTAACTAAAAAATGAGAACCTATAAAGAACGATTTAAAAATGCTAATTTTAAGCATATTTCAATCATTTTCATTTTATTTACCTAATCGAGCGAAAACTCGAAAAAAACATCAACTCAAAAAATAATTACTAGAAAATTCTTTTTCCAAATCGACTCGATGTCGACACACATGGAAGTGCACACCGATGAATATTACCTGTTTTATAAATAAAGAATGGGAAACAAAATGGTTCCCGCCTTTTTAGGGTTCCCCTTTCAAAAGTGGACACGCATGGACATCGTTACGCTCACATCCGGTGGGGCTGTGGTCACCGCGGCCAAATCGATCGGAACCATTTCGAAAAGCCATAAACTCGTTTGCTATGAAATTTCAAACGGTGATGGGTAGTGTGGCTTCGGAGAAGCACTTTGTAATTTGTTAGGGCTCATATTGAATGCAGGTACACAAATAGGTGATTTTATTTGGAATTATATGTTACTAGATCAGAATACAAATGTAACCACTATAAATAACAACTCTTGTCACAAAAACGTATTGCAAGCTACACAGAACAGATGACGACTGAAGGCATGGCTCATGGCTATAGATTTTAATATATACGCCAGTATATTATAAGGTAAAGTCCCGTAAGTATCCCGAGTCGCGCACATACATCAAACTTCATGTCTAACAATAATATAATCTAAGAAATACCTGTTTGACAGCCGGATTTTTCGCTTGGCCAAGTGAATCCTCGCATTAGTAACTACCTATACTAAATCGCATTAACACTTAACTAAGAAGGAGTCATAAGAAATCTCCATCAACCTGTTTAAGCTATAATTACCACGACATGAGTGCATCCCAGTCGGCCTACGCGATGGTATGATAATATTCTGAATGCAGCCACAGATAATATAGATAGATGCAGAGGTTTGTGCCAAGTGCAGTTACCTCAAACATGTCTGGTAAGGGTGACACCACAGAAAACATGAGGAGGTTAGAAAGGCCAAGAAGGCGTGGCGTGCATGCCGCATACTTACTATTGAGCTGCATGACGTTCGAAACTAGACAATTTTTAGTAAAATATTTGTTCGTTGACATGTACCTATTGTATCTAATTCCAACTGGTTTAGTTGTCCTACATTGCTGTGGATTGTTGTCTAATTACCGCGACCCACAATAAAGAGAATGAGATATGTAGAAAGAAAATGCTTTGCATTAATCCATAATCTTATATAGAGCTAAGAAAGTCGTTAGACCTATTTTGGCAATTTTAATGGGTAATTTCTGCAATTGATTTCTTCATTTCACACGATGGAACTTTCCTCACATGTTTACCTTCGGAAGTAGGTAAATGATGATCGACTTAAATTTAAAAGGCCAGTATAATTCTAATATGGGACATCTCGACCACTAACCACTTTACGTGTTCAGTGAATGATTCTGAAATAAATTTCTACAATAACTTTACCACTTACGGCCTAAAAGAAAAAGTTTGAAATCCTTTGAATAACTGTAAAAGTTGGCACGCGTACAAATGCCAATCTGCGAAGGCGGCTTTGTAAGTGGTAATTTGTTGTAATTAAATAATTACGTAGGCTGCTTCAAGATTCAATCGACGATAACCTTCTTCGGCTTGGACCTTACTGGATATTCATTTTATCATTCTATCGGCCCTTTTAATTTCCTTGTGCGATTTATAGCACGGTAAAAGATTTTTAAGGTTTTTGTCAAATCTTTACGTCATTTTATACGACAAATCCATTTTTGGTGTTAAGCTTTGATTCTAAATCGATAATCGAAAGTAATTAAATTTAAGATGCTGCGTTACATAAAATACGTCCCAGCCAGCTACAGCTTCGTCTTCCTATAATAATTTTCAGAAGCTGCAGTGAAGTAGGGTGACCCTAAGGTCCAAAAGTACTTAAGCTGGAATTCTGAAAGTAAAAGCACGCTTTGGTACTTGAACTATCCAGATCACAATAGGCACTAAAGGAGGCTACGTAGACTATAATAAAGATGATTTCCATAGAGTAGCTGTACACGTACAGTAGGCCCGACAGATCGATACGACGACGTCACTGCGCCATCCGGCAGCTGCGGCGCAATCTAGATCATCTGTCATATCATTAAGTACGTACGTAAGTAGATATATTGTATGTAGGTAGAAGATGTTATATCATATCGCTAACTTTGCGCCTTGGAATCGTGGTTTCAGTTAAAGTGATGAGTCAGCCACTCGTCCTGACCGTATTCTTTCTGTTTTCTCCTTTTCTAACTTAATTCTTATTTTGACATTCATTTTAATAAGGGTTCGACGCGATGTGGTAATCACTAAATGGTCACTAATTTCGCATTTTTTTTTATTGAATAGTAGGCAAACGAGCATGCGGGTTGCCTAATGGTAAGCAATCACCGCAGTCCATAGACACCAACGACCCTAAAAAGTCCCTAATGCGTTGCGACTCTTTGAGAAAGCGACTTTATAATAGAGAAAGAAATGAACTTGTCTTCTTCTTTCTTTTCAACCGACTTCCCAAAAAAGGAGGAGGTTATATGTTTCGATGTATGTATGTTTTTTTTTTATGTATGTTCGCCGTTTTCTCCGCCAATTGTGGACTGTTTTCCAAAATCGTTTTTTTATTCAAAAGGGTTTATTCCCAAGTTGGTCCCATTTTAACCACGTCCGAATCTGTTCGGTAATTTTAAAGATACCTAACAAATAATAAAAATATCAACATTGCATTATAGAGTAAAAGCCCGCGACAGCATGCCCTTCCTTATTTTATTAAAACTCAAGATTTTCTGTGTATGTCCCCAACATAGGAATAGCGATTAGCGACTATAAAAGTTGGATCATGATTACTCAGGCAGATAATTTGTAGCAATAGCATATAAAGTGGTAGCTCAATTTCCTCAAAGTAAAGTTTTTTAAAGATTTTATTCCGTTAAATATTAGAAAACACGCCATCTATTACCAGGCAATTGGTGCAGATATAAACCCCTGCCAGACATATTTACTTTACTAAATTACAGTTATATTTGTTTTATTACAAAATCCTCCAAGGGTGCTTTTTATACCTATAAACATCATCCTTGCTAGTCATATTATCTGCATAAACAACTAAGATCCAAACTGCATACCTAGTCGCTAATATTTTTACCCGTATATACCACGCAGAGAAACATTCCGCATATTTAAAATAAGGAGGGTTTGGTTGTCGCGGGCTCTCGGTGTATTTATGTGCCAAAAATAATAGACAATTTGACACGTTCTGACATTTCAAATCAGACTGACATAAAAAGTTTCGAATTCTTAATTCTTTATTTTCGGCCAGAAGAAAAGTTTAAGGTTTTATTAAAGAAAATAAGCGTAGAAGCACTAAAAATGATAAAATAAAACTTTTTTCGAAAAAAAAATGAACCGACTTCCATCATAAATCTTAAAATCATGAAATAACAATAAAGAAAAATGTATAGGCATGCTACCTACTGAATGAGGTGAAGTCGGTGCCGAAAAAATTAAATAATCTAAATTTACATTAGAATCGTGTGTACAGTCAAGAGTCAAAAGTGGAGTCATACCTTAAATATCATATTGCCTTGCAGGCGCGCAGTCCTTCATTGTGTGCGTTACGTCCATATTACGGACGTATAATTACAATAAGAACACTACTCACACTAAGCTAATTATCATATTACCCACCCACACCAAGACACAACTCTGCTGCATGCTAGTGCTTCGTGCTCATACTGCCTACGTGCTGCCATCTATCAAATTTACGGGGTACTAAGTAGTGAATTCTGACTCAGAAATAATAATACACTAATATACTACCTATAGTTTATTATAAAGCAAACCAATAGTGGTGAGTACGGTGACACGCAACCAATTGATAATTTCGTCACAAGCTAATGGATCTGCTGATCTAATCGGTAGTCGGATGGACTGCAGTTGATACAGGTCAAAGTTCGAGTCACATCCAGATATTTTATTTTTCATATTAAACTCAATTCATAAGCCAAGAGTATTTTTATATAATGTAATTGATATGCTTTTATATATTTGTTATGAAATAAAAATTCTCAAAAATCATGACAACTATTTATTCATGTAAATAGGTATAGTATACTTATGTAAAATTTATTATTATAAACTACACTAACAAATTCAAAATTTATGTTTAATCACTTCCCTATCTAATTACAGAATAAATAAGAACTTAAAAATAAGCATTCTGTAGTAAGTTACTTATAAGAATCTGTTCATTTATTTTATATATTATTACTAAATTATACTTTCGCTTTTTGTTAGTAAATATTGAGGTTATAGCTTAAGTATTCGTTTTCATCATGAAAAGAAGATTGAAACTAAACCTCAACATCTAACAATTTAACAATTTATCTCCTATTACGAAACATAACCTTGTATTTGTAATGCAAAATACAAAAACAAGTTATAAGTATAAAAATAATTTAAATAATGTTTATACTTTTATAAAACCAGATTTGATACAATAGAAAGAGGACAGTTGGAATATACCTACTTAATGAATGAACTCACTGATTAAATTTAAACACAAATAATTAACTCACTATTTTGTAAAGTTGCCGTTGTTGTCTTTTCTACACATATTTCAATCACAAAAAAACTGTCCTAAACATCCATACAATGAGAAACTAATTCTTCCTTGCTCATCTTCTATGCACCATCAGGCCCCATAGATTTTCTATGGAGTTGAGGTTAGAAGACCGCGCTGGCCAAGGATGACATTTATTTCTGGAAGCGAAATAAATTATCCAGTTTTTTTATGCACGCCACCAGCTTGATATGCACGACGAACAGTAGATAGGCATCGAAACATCAAATAAATCAGCATAACGCCTGGTAGGTAAAATCATCGCCTTCATATTCTTCCAACATTATTGTTGCTGCTGCTCAGAGATAATAGCCGGTCTTCTACTTTGCGGCAAGGCTACCCTGCAGCAAGTCGCTACACCCAACGTGTTGTCCACTAAAAAAATATAATAATATATAATTAGGTATTTAGTTTATATTTAATTTCAAAACTATCACTTATGCAAAGCAAAATCACGAAGAAAAATATATCAATACAATACATTAATATTATGTTATCATTTTATGTTTGAATTAATCACAAAATATTACACATTTACACACACATATTTCAAATCACAACTATTTATTTGTTTAAAAATACTCACACTTAATCCAGTTCCTTTCATTAGAAATTGAGACTATTTTGCAACCACTATCATGCAAAGTAAATCCGAATAGTCTCCATAATACCAACTTATAATGGCCTATATTGGCAAGTGTTGGTAAAGTAATATTCCACAAATACTTAGACAACTATCACTAACAAATGCGTTCAACTAAAACGAGAACTCGGTTGAAGTGATAAATTTGCGTCTGTCTTTTTTTTCATTCACCGTCAAATATTCATTTTCATAGCTGGTCCATACTGACCACCCATACGAAGTAACGATACCATAAAGTTAGAGCAAGGATTTTATAGACATAATATGAACGTTCCGTATCATTCATAGTATGTCTATGAAATCCACAAAAGTATGAAGCGCTCGCCGACTCGCCGCGCCAGCCTACCTACTTCTATGGAAACATCGTATTCGGTCGGTTGACATTGCACAGACACATAGGCGTTTTACAAATAACACACAATCATAAGGTCTTAAGTGCAAACACTTCTATAATCAATTAGTATGAGAAATTCTGACTCCACTTCTGGAGATGTCTGTACATATATATCAAATGCCTACCTAAACAATTACATAACACCCTTACTCCTGCACTTGGCACCGACTTCACCTCATTCAGTAGGTAGCATGCCTATACATTTTTCTTTATTGTTATTTCATGATTTTAAGATTTATGATGGAAGTCGGTTCATTTTTTTTTCGAAAAAAGTTTTATTAGTTCTAGTTTATTTTACAATTCAATTAAATAGTATGTTAATTATAAGTGAGGAAACTTGGACTCTAATAAAATATTTTTCAACTAAGTAAGTAGTGTATGAAATGGAGAAGGCAAATGCCAAAACCACTCCATTAACATTGCCAGTTAGTGGCATCAGTGTGACAATGATACATGCACTTGGATTAGTTTAAATAAAAGATTTTTTCTGTGTCATCCTTATTTTATGCTTTAGGGCACTCGGATGCACTATCTTATAACGTAAGCACCGGTTCGCTAGAAAATTTGCACATCTGAATCATTTACCGCACCCCGGCGGCGTTTCTGCAAACTACTGTTCATTTGTAAAATTGTAAGACATCATGGGAACGGTGTTGCCAACTGCACATTGTTACAAGGACAGGTGCTAGAGTTAATAAATGCTACTTGTTATGATATGATAAATGACTTTGAGTTTACTGTAATGGGAGAGTGTTGTGTTAACAATTTATGCACGCTCTGCAGGCATTAGGCTTTAGAATAGTAGATAGTAATTCTGTCACATTGCTAACCTGGCCTATGATTTTGATGAAGTTTTGATGTCTTAGAAGTGTGTCGGACTTAAAATTTTGAATAATGCCTAGGTTTATACTTGTTCTGTATGAAAAGCTCTATGAGATGTAGGTAATGATGTAAATTATACTTTCCAACTAATAAACGGTGTTTCGTTTAGACGTAGATGTAGGCCAAATCAGGCCCCACACTGCCTATTGCTATTATTGGTACCTAGTAGTTTGATTTAAAAAAAAAAAAATATTCTACCCTTTATCCTCTCACACGCCACACATGTGGCCACATCATGCAACACAGCGACGCGTGCGCACCCCGGGGCGAGTGGGGTAAATAGTCCGTCATCACGTGCCTCGTAATCAACTGAACGAAATGAAATATCTCGATTGCTACAAACCACAAGGAATGGATAAGTGAAAGCTTTGCAAAAGATTAGCTATTAACTATAATCCCACTTCTGATGTGCAAAGTGGACTGTCTAATTAGGTAATTTTTATTTTAAACTATGGATTTGTACTTAAATACTTGCATGGGCGTACGTCTAGATCAAGGCGTAAGTTCATACAACCTGTGAAACTTATGCATATTGTTTATTAACATAGTTTGACTTAACTTCTAAAAATAGAACGGCTCAGAAGAAAGTGGCTTATTGCCAAATCAGTAAAGCAATGAAGCTATTATTTTCTCTTAAGACATGCATGTAATCTGAACAATGTTAAAAATATCCAAGAAAAATTTGTACGACTCCAAATTGTCCCCCCGAGGTGCAATCATTCCAAACCGTGGGTCGAGTTTAGTTACACACGTGTGGTATAACAACACATAATTACAAATCTTATAAACAAACGCATATCTGTTCCTATAATTAGTGACGGAAAGTGCGTGAGAGTGGTTTGTTTAATTGTAATATCCGTGGCCGTGGCGACGCGTGCGCCACACGCAACTAGCACGGTTCATACTGGTCGAGTCCCTTAGGTTTGCAGTGTATTTAGGTACGTAAAATTTATTAACGTCTGTTAGTAATATAGTTACTATATCGATGGAGAAGTTAATAAACTTGTACAATTAATGAAATTTCTCATACAAGTTCTTTTCGAGTAGGTAAATATGTTGTTATTAACACTATTAATCATTGCTAGCCATGCCAAGTAGCTGGTTTATATTCTTTCTGGATATCACCATTGGTGGATTGTAGAATATCTACAAATGGTTTTCCACCTACTTCGAAAAACAAAAAAGGCCTTAACAAAAAAGATGCCAACAAACGTCATATCACTGTTGTCAGTTAACTCACTCGTATTGAAAAAACTCGACTAATATGGAACAATGTACACAATTTGTTTGTCTATGCCGCTAATGCTAGCGCTGCTATAGAAATAAACTTTTGTCTGGAGGGAACACAAGAACAGCCACCGGATGATAAACAAAAGGGAAGGAAACCTTACGACGACGTGAGGATTAAGTTATTTATAAACAAAAAAAAAAAACTAATACAAGCTGATAATCAAATCAAAGAAGATTGAGATCAAGCTGGTGATCATATCAAAGAAGAGAAAGATCTTTAAGAACTAGTAAATCGAAATACGTATTAGGCTATCTTCGATCTATTTCAGTTTTGTGGTACAGAAAATGTATCATTTTCTTACAGTTCGCATCAGATATCAAAAGACGCTACCTAGTCATTTTATTGTCGTAACAGAGATTAAATCTTTAATTTTCCAGTCAGTTGCCACGAGACATCAACTATAATGTAATTAGCTAACTATAATTGGCGTATGAGTTACAGAAGATAGCTGTGGAGATAGCGTCGCGTGCTTTGGCTGTAAAGATTATAGTTAATTATATCAAAAAATAAAATATCGTATAAATTAAGTAATAATTTCCGTTTATTTAATTCTTCGCTTACTTCTACCGCACTATCATTATTATGTATACTGAACTCTGTTCTTTTCACTTCTTTCTCTTTCCACCCATATAGGTAATTATATATTTTTTTTTTTATTAAAGATGGGTTTGCTCTTGACCACAATCTTGTCCGAGGACAGAGATGAGGTCTACGACGTGGCGAGCTTACCCAGAAGCAGCCTATTCACTCTGGTCAAAAAATAAAATATCGTATAAATTAAGTAATAATTTCTGTTTATTTAATTCTTCGCTTTTTTCTACCTTACTATCATTATTATGTTTACTGACTGTCTTTTCACTTCCTTCTCTATCCACCCAAAGGTCGGCTGGAAGAAATTACATTTGCGTCCATCTTTGCGCTAATTTTTTGTTTTTATTTTTGTTACAACTTTTGTTTTTTTTCTGTAAATGTTACATAAAGAGTTGATCTATCTATCCATCAACAGTAAATAGACCTTTTTATACATGTCGATATTCAAAATTGAAATAAATAACTAAACGATGGAAAAGCTTTCTCGTGACGCACTGAAGTGACATTACAGGGGTTTTGACAAAAACCTTTGCGTTCATTAACATCTCTGCACTGTGGTTTTGGTTCACAAATACCAAGAGCAAATGAGGGCAATATAATGATACTCATAATACTGAGACCGCGTAACATGAGAAGTAACATTATCATGGCCGGAGAAAACGATCTTCATTCGCCGATGAAAAGCAACATCGATTGTGCACTTTCTCGATTTAATTTTAATCGCATCGTTGACAAAGTGTTGTATCATACATTCTTGGAGATCAATAAAATTTTGAACCGCTCGAAATGGATATCATATTCTTAAAACAGTAAATCACTAACTTAATGACATATTAATGATGATTGTGGTCAATTAAAACGATCTTGGCCGTATTTCAATGCAATAAAAAAATAAATACGTCATGGAAGAGTTGCAAATCATCAGTGAAATTTAACTGTAAAATTTATCTCCGCTATTGTTTTATAATTAATTCTGTACAATAAGCAAGCATCTTAATTTGGTACAGTTATTACAATTTAAATTAGGTAGTAATAGTGAAGCAAGTTACGAGAATTTAAATAAAATAATGATGCAAATAAAGTAGTCTTTGAAAAATAGTAAAAAAAAATCAACTTATTGATAGATATAATTATAGCATAATAAAACAAATACCTGTGTAAATGTAATAATTGTTACTAAAATTAGCTATAGATATGTAGGTATCTAAATTGAGACCATCATTAGGAATATGTTGCTTAGTTCAAAATATCTTAATTAAGCTTAGAACCAGTAAGAACTGAAACAGATATACTATTTGTACCTGAATGTTTCGTAGAAGCCATTGATTAGAAGCAATTTCAAATCGTTACCCACGGCCACAAATACGAGGCAGAAATAAGTGATGAATCAATTTGAATAGCTGATACATTCAACTCAACATCGTCGATGTCAACAATATATTCACACTTAGGACATTGTCAATTGCGTATTTTTATGATTCTTTCGAAGACTTTTTCGAGATATGTTGTGGTGTCAGATTTATCAACATTTTTTGTCAAACCATTTAAGTTATACACAAAATTGCTAGATAATTTATAAAGCAATCTCATATTAAGTTACGTTACATTTTTAACTGTTTGTGTGTCTGAGTATAAATTTTTATAGAAATAACAACCGGTTATTTGTTAACTTCTTCCTTTAATTCAATCTTATTTTTTAAAACTTTGCAGTCTAATAAGTCCCGGAATTTTACTTCAATAAAATTAGGTAAGTAGATTCCTACTTGCGAATTTAAAAATAATCAAATTAGAATATCTCAGCCTTGGCATTTGGCCTAAGAGCGCATTATACAGATCTAGGCCTGGCCTTTAAGTATTGATTTTAGTTAGCCTTGTTGGACAAAGATCTAGCGGTCCCTTTCCGAGTTTGCATGTTGCTTATCTAAAGAGGTGTAACTTCAATTTATAGCACTCTCTTATCAATTACATCCATAGTCGACAAGCATAGGTTTTTGTGTAAATGGGTATTCCCTCCATTTCAGGAATATATAGAGGTGAACATATCATGGACATCACCAATGGACAGGGTGGTTCATGATGAAGATATTGGTGCACAGTTAGCAATAGCTAGCAGGTAATACTTATGTAATTAAGAACTTTAAGCCAAGTGAAAACATTAATCGTGAAACCAAAGACAAGAAAAAGAAACAAAATTGCTTCCAAGTTTGGAGCAACGTTTCATTTAATTGAAAAGTTGGTAACTTAAATTTTATGGCATAAAAATAAACTGTAATTTTTTGCCCGCTTAGACATTGCTCGGTAACCGCTTTGCTAGAGAGCTCTTTATAAAGATTTTCTGTTCCAAGATGAAATTTTCTTTCCTGCCTTAGTAACTAATGATTTCGTTTTCTTTTAAGATTTATTTTTAAAACATTCAGATAATAATGACAGTGACAGGTTTTAAAATTAAATTTTGTTGAATCGTCAAGGTTCAAGATATACCGCTAGCTGGTTAATTTTATCATGAGCTTATCATAATTTGCTGTATAAAATATTTTATGTATCATCTTTTTATCTACATTTTCATTTTAACTTTTGCAGTTTAAAAACTCTAATCAAATTCCATAAACTAACATCTTTGTTGGTTAGTTAGGCACTATAAGTAAAATACATTAGGTACTATTAACAAAGCCTTATTTCAGAACCAAAGCACCTTTCATAAATAAAATGTGAATACAAAAGAGCAGAGCGAAAGCGCTAACTTCAATAAAATACGAACCTTATTTCCACGCAATAAATTATCTTTTGCTTTGAAAATCTAGTTCAACAAGCAGGTGCAAAATGAGAAAAATGTACGGACATTCCGCAAAAACAAAGAACGTTCCGGTAGCGGTTCTACTTAGCACCTGCTTGATATGAAAAGGGTAGACTTGCCTCTAAGTATTTCTTCATCGCAAGAACAAATAAAGGGATCTTTTATGAAAATCGCTCAGTATTTTGCAACCAAATATCAAGGTTTCAAGGCTTTAACAAAGTTTAAACAAAGAGAGAGTGACAATTAAGAAGAAAAAAAATTTAATGGAGCATCTGAAGTAGCTTTTGACCAGGGTTTTGCTCCCGTGGGAAATATCACTGTTAGATGGTTAGTAAAAGAAAAAACAATAGATATTCCAATGCTTTCGCCATCATTAAAAGTATTATCTGAAGTAGATCTGAATGTAGGTTCTACTTTCAGCGCAGATATGTTAAATATTACGAGTATGGTGATAATGTAGATTGATCTCAGCTCAGGTGAAATAGAAAGTAAGGAATGGGTATTACTTTTTGCCATTCCACCTACATTTCGTAACGGCGAATATGATTTATTAATGTCACGAAACGAAATGTCTTCAACGAAATGCAAAGATTTTATTTGCGTCCGTGAAAGCGTACTTTAATATAGTAGTCAATGTAAATACATACATATGGAGTCATTGTTATCTTTGTACAGCAGTGAAATGGTGAAAGATATCGCAATCTGAGCCGGACAGAATGTGTAATTTGATCCAATTTTCTGTGTTTTTTTTTACTGTGATTAGATGCTTGGTATCTCGTACAGATGAAAGGCGTTGTAGAGTAGCTAATTATGAAATTGCTGGTATTATTTACGCTAGTTTCTAAGCCCCTTGGTATGATAAATGGTTGGTTGCCGAGGCCGGTGGATGGTACTGGCATGTAGTGTAAATAGTTGGAGTGTTTCTCAGATCATCTCGTCAGGTATTTGAGGAAAGAGTAAAAGTCTTGCGTGCCTTGGAGACGTCTTGGGGAATGTTGATAAGGTCATCATAAGGCAATCACGCTGGATACATAAATATTACCTCCATGGACATTTGAAAGTAGAAAAGAACTGTGGTGACGTTTCGTAGCACGAAACGCAGTATCCACTACTATAGAATGATGATTCACCGGAAGAAAAATCGTTGATTCAATATAGGATTTTCCTTTCAAAAGCTGTTATAAATGACGTTTGTTTTCATGTTTTTGAAGGAAAAAATACAGAATCATAATCAAAATGTAGTGTATGTGTAGATACATCAAATCAAAATGACTTACAGACATACTTAACTTTCTATTGATGTTGGACATCATCATATTAATAGAGAGCCAAACGTAGACAATATCAGTAAGACTAATGTAAAACATATCCGCGGAGGAAATGATTCCCCCGTTTTATAAGAGAACGTATCTCCAGAGGATGTCCTCTTGTAGATATGCATTCTATAAGAGAAACATATCCGGCTGTTGATTCTTGTGTAATAGCTTTAGGATTAAATTCTTCATAAAAAAAGCTTATAAATTTAAATGAGTTTCTGGTACTACGTCGGAATGATTCTAGTGACCTATAGCTAGTCTTAAAGAAATCTATTCTGTTTAGGGATTTTGTCCTATTTGTATTTTATATGTTTGATATACTTAGGATATTTTTAAATTTGGTTTATAAATGAAGCAATCAATTATTATTTTTATTTATTTCTCATAGATATCCAGAATCATCTCTAGAACACTTTAGAAGTTAGAATTCATATAAAATCAATCTTTTACTTAGATAATATTCATATACCGTCGTCGAGAGGTCAATCACCTCATGTCCACCCCTAATAAGAAAAGTTGTAGGCATTATTACCACTACCTTGAATATTTGAGGGCCTTGACTCTTTGAATTCCTGTAAGGAATTATTTACGTTCTTATATGTTAGCTCTTTGTCAATAGCGTCCATAACTTTTATCTAGAAGACATCATCATTTACATGTGCTTTCTTGACTGTAACAATTTTATCAAAACTTGTTGAATAACACGAAAATTATTAAATTACGAATTCATGAATCATCTTTTTTATTCGCACCTCAAAATATTTCGAATTTAAATTGTCACTGATTGAACAAGTAGGATTACAATAGATCTAGGCTACGAGGACAATCTACGGGCCATTTCTCTGGGTGAAAGAGATTTGCAAAATCACCTTATAACTAATCTCAAACGTGACTGTTAATACAACGATCGCCTTGTCACCCGAGTATTAAGTCCAATCAAACATCTAGATCTCAAATCTGCTATAGGCACGAAACGGGGTCATTAACCCGATCAGCGGTCGTCTGGTAACCGTCTACAACCTTCCTCCACCACCTCGCGAGTAATTTTCATATCCAAACGCTATATTTCATTTCCATTGGCTTCCTGACACCGGTAACTATCGAAATTGATGGATAAAACGCGTAATGGATGTGATATTATTCGGTGCGACCGTTTCGATGAGAGATTGTCGGCGGGTGTCAGTAATGGGAAACAATCGATATGTTTACCAATCATTAGCCGAGCGATTTATGTACGATGCTTGTATCGATAAGGTTGATGCTACTATGCTGCTACTACGGTGTGCTGTTATGAATTATGATACCGTTCGACTTTTCCTGGTTATGATGATACTCGTACTAAGGTGTGTTTGCATTTCAGAAATATTTAAAGTTGCAGAGAAATATTTAAAGTTGCAGAGGGCCAGAAAATTTATGAAATCATTGAAGTGGCGAAGAGAGAAATGCTAATGGCAATGACTAATTAAAAAAAAACTGTTTAAGAAAATAAATGTTCTAATTTCAAACGCCGTCATAGACTTGTAAATTCCCTACAAAGTAGAGGAACAGCGTTCACTGCATATTAATTTACCCTCACTAATTTCTCATTAGCCATAAAACCAACATGGCTGATTGAAGTCAAGTCGGGTCACACCATTAACCTCGGTCGTCAAGAGCCGGATGAACGATAACTCCATGTCAGGAGATCGCCCTCTACTCGTATTTCTTATGATTCAATTGACTTCAAAGCGTGGTATAGTTTTATTAGCATTATTAAGAGTAGTATTTGGGTTTGATGACGAAATTGGGAAAAATATTTTGGCAAGCATTTTTTTCGATTTTTAACTATATTAATACCTATTTATGTAAATAGCAATTAAACATTAACTTGTAACATTTAGAGGCAGAGCGCTTCCGATCGGCTATAGAATATCTTTAGTGGAGACTATCTCTCATCATCACCATCGTCAGCTTTCTAATAACACAGATTATAATAGCTAGGTACTACCCACAAAGCTTTCCTCTGTCTATGCCAAGCTTCAGTATCCTGTCACAGGATAGAGAAGCTTTGCATAACCACCCGGGTTAAAACCCGAGATTAGGTTAAAAGTTAAAACCCAGTTATTTACCCATTTCAGTCCATACATTTTAGTGGGTGATGCTAACTGGGATTTAACCCAGTCTCGGATTTTAACCCTGGTGGTTACCCATCAATAATCTTGGGGCATGTTTAGAGACTTAGCTAATAAATGTCTAGGTAAGGTTTTGTGTACGATTTTTATTATATTTTCAATGGTAGCCTTATAGGTACAAGTTGGAGAATAGCATAAGCATTTCTTGACTTTCTGATTTTAGTTCCCCATTAGAAGCCGCACTCTGCTGCGGTCATGATCCATCAATCAAAACGAAGCACTGATTCGCTGGCAACCAGCCAAGGTATAGATGGGCAATAGTCCTGGACTCTACAAATGGCCCAATTATAGCCCAAAGGGTTAAAGTTAGGCTCAATTTAAACAGTCCACTTTCGGACAGACCGTTCGCTTCATCCTCGGAACTACGGAATAAGTGTTTGCACTTTGAATGCATATATTCGAAGTGAATAAGCAGCTGATAAAATGTCACGCGCTTATGTGGAATTTCTTCCCTTAGAATTTTTGTATCGGAGCACGTAAGCAATGGAAAACGACTTCATTATTTGGCTAGAGAAAGTATATTGATATAGGGAATCATCAAATAACCAACTTACATTTTTATTATATTCCAGTATTAAAATTTCTAAATTGTCAAAACCAAATTTTTAAGACTTTGTCAAAAGCTAGACGCTGTAAATGGTTTATGGCAATTTTAATTAGGAATGAAAGCAATTTAATCAGCAATAAAGATGTTTTCAGAAAGATTTGACTGTCAGTACATGAACCATGCAGCGATGATTCATGTACTGACTGGAATTTAAATTTAACTTGATTTAGAACAATAATTTAATTTAATAATTTCAAAATTTTATATAAGGAAATTTTTGTAAAAATTGTAATGATCCTTGTTGGTTGAATAAAGAAAATTATTATTATTATTATTAATAAAAGTTGGTAAGAGATTAGATGTAAAACTTGCCATTATAGTAAATAACCGATTCTCCAGGACATGTTTGACTACAACATAAACAAACATAGCACTATTTATTTCTATTACCTACTGTGACATTTCCATAAATAGTAAACGATAAAATCAAATGGTTTCATTAAATCTCGTTAATGTTTATACCATTTGACTTATTCTTTATTTATTTAGCAAATAATGTTACACAACTCCAAATAAAAAGTCCTAGACTATTTATTTGGCATCTAATATCAATTTAAACTTAGAATAATGAAAACAATTGAACAAAAATGTAATTGCTTCCTTATTTTAGTGGTGTGCAATATAAACGCTACAGAGTAACGATCGCGTAGGAAGCTAAATAATCGCAATCGATAGGATCAATAATCGATTTTATTCGATTACGAGTCGACAGTGACACTAATTGATTGCCGCAACACAACGGGTAAGTACACTTTTAATTAATTTAACGCTCGTATTCGGACGTACGCGCGATATTCGTGACTCATAAAGATTATGCTGGAATTCAGCTCGCTTCGAATATTTACTTGCACTAAAATAAAATTATGGCTGAATTTCACTTTCGCGAAAACTTCTTTAAAACTGTGACTAGAAGACGCCTTTAGAGAGGGGGTTAGAAGCGTATAAGTAATAGTTAATGAACGAAACGCATAACTACGTCGTATGGCCTATTACTTTGGGGAGCAGCAGCCGACATACAAACAATTTTTATACTTAAATAAAGAGCGATTCGTTTTATTTACAGATTAAGAAAAAGAGATTCACTCAGAGATTTCTTCAAAGATATAGATATTTTAACCTTACCATCCCAATATATTTTTGATAACATTATGCATGTCAGGAAAAATATTTCGTCTTTCAAAATAGTTTGTGACCCTGCGAAACAAACATAACTTGTACGTTCCAGGGCACAGACTGGCTAGGGTTAGGAAATCATTTGTGGGAAACTGTATACGCTATTATAATAAAATACCAAAATCTGTCCTTGATATGCCTGATAGGAAATTTAAACATTATATTATGGAGACACTTTGTAAGAAGGCACATTATACGACGGATGATTATGTAAATGACAAAAATGCGTGGCCCGAGCCTGGTACAGTGACCTCCTATGACTGTCATATTACTCTCTCTAGGTACATTGTGTATGTTTACTTTTTCAGTGACATTTTATTAATTTATAATTTTATTAATTTATAAATTTGACATTTCATATAAATATTCAATGTATATTCGTCCACATTTTTTTTTTTTTTATTATAACAGGGCGGCAAACGAGCAAGCGGGTCACCTGATGGTAAGCGATCACCGCTGCCCATGGACTACTGCAACACCAGGGGTATCACAAGAGTGTTGCCGGCCTTTCAAGAAGATGTAGACACGTTTTTTGAAGGTTCCAATGTCGTATCGGTTCGGGAATACCGCCGCAGGAAGTTGGTTCCACAGTTTGGTCGTACGTGGCACGAAGTGTCTTTTAAAACGTACGGTGGTTGACAGCCAGTCATCCAGATGGTATGGATGAAACTTCAGCCTGTGACGGATGGTACGGTGGTGAAATCCTGCGGCAGGTATTACGTCGAACAATTCATCAGAGCACTCCCCATGATACATTCGGTAAAGAATGCACAAGGATGCGACATCCCTACGCAGAGCCAGAGGATCGAGACGGCTGACGAGATTCTCGTCATCGACGATGCGAATCGCACGACGTTGAACGCGGTCTAAAGGGAGAAGTTGGTATTGAGGTGCCCCAGCCCACAGATGGGAACAGTATTCCATATGTGGCCTAACTTGTGCCTTGTATAGCTGAAGGCGATGCGCCGATGTGAAATACTGCCTTGCTCTGCCTAGGACCCCCAGTTTTTTGGAGGCCAACTTAGCCTTCTCCTTAAGATGACCGCGAAATTGAACGTCGCACGAAATCTCGACGCCTAGAATTTCGATCTTCGGCCGCGTATCTAGTGAAGCGCCCTGGAACGAAGGAGATACGACGAAGGGGCTTTTCTTCGCGGTGAACGCACAAACTTGTGTTTTTTTGGGGTTAAATTGGACCAAGTTGCAGTGACCCCAATTTGAAACCTGGTGTAATGAAGTTTCAACCTCAGACACAAGTTTTGTTCGACACTCGGAGACGCGCGCCCGAGAAATGTTAGCTTGACCGGTATAAGAGGTGTCCACCGTGCTATCATCCGCATAACAATGAATGCTGCTGGATTGAAGCATATCATTGATATGCAAAAGAAAGAGCGTCGGGGACAGAACACAGCCTTGAGGGACACCAGCATTCACGGGCTTGTATTCGGAGCATGAACCGTCAACAACGACTTTAATGCTGCGCCCTGTGAGGAAACTGGTAACCCATTGGCATAATTTCTCGGGCAACCCGTAGGAAGGAAGCTTCGATAGAAGGGCTTTGTGCCAGACCCGATCGAAGGCTTTCGCCATGTCCAAACTGGCCGTCAGGGCTTCCCTCTTACTCTCAACCGCTTTCGCCCATTTATGGGTCAGGAATACCAAAAGATCGCCAGCAGACCGTCCATGACGAAATCCGTACTGGCGATCGCTTATAAGCTGGTGCTCCTCGAGGTACAACAGGAGCTGGCGGTTTATAATGGACTCCATTATTTTGGAGAGCAAGGAGGTAATGGCAATGGGCCTGTAATTGCCAGGGTCAGAGCGATCACCTTTTTTGGGTATTGGGTGGACTAAAGCAATCTTCCATGCAGACGGGACGACGCCTAAAGAGTAGGAGTGTCGAAAAAGACGCGTCAAGACCGGAGCCAACTCAGGAGCGCAAGTTTTGAGCACAACGGCAGGGATTCCATCGGGTCCATTAGACTTGTGGACTTCGAGGGAGAGAAGTGATTTGCGAACAGTTTTTTGAGTAAACCGGATGTCCGGCATAGTACTCGCGCAACGTGGTATAGTCGGAGGAGGCTTCCCACCGTCGTCCAAAGTAGAGTTAGATGCAAAACAGGTGCCCAGGAGATCGGCTTTCTCTCTTGCATCATGGACCAACGTGTCATTTGCCGTGCGCAATGGTGGAAAGGATGGCTGACAAAAATTGCCCTGGACAGCTTTGGCAAGAGACCAAAATGAGCGTGTACCCGAGGGTAGTTTGGCCAGCTTCTCACCAATTCGTCCGATGTGTTTCGCCTTTGCCGTAGCCACAGTTTTTTTAAAGATCTAGAGGCAAAGTTATACTCCCTTTTAAGGACATTCGCATCAGGATCCTTAGCTGCCATCGCGTTGGACCAGGACTGAAAACTTGCTTGCTTTTGGCAAAACGCTTCTTTGCAAGAGCGGTCAAACCAAGGCTGAGACTTGCCACCAACGGGCACAACAGAACTTGGGACGAAAAGTTCCATGCCCTGCGATATCACATCAGCAACAGAGTCGGCAACGGCAGAAGCATCCCGAAGCGAGAAGCAAACTTCGCCCCAGGGGTAGGATGAAAAGAAGGTCCGCATCCCATCCCAATCTGCTGACTTGAAGTGCCAGACACGGCGACAGCCGGCGGAACGAGACCGTAATTTGCACGTGGATGGCACCATGCTCCGGATTAGGCAATGGTCTGATGAGCCAATAGGGGCACCAACAGATACTACATAGCCATCCGGATGGGAAGTCAGCAGGAGATCAAGCCGTGAGGGCGTATGGCCTTCCACATCAGGTATGCGTGTGGGGGCTGGAAACCATCTGAGACAGACTATAGGCCGCGGCAAAGGCGTGAACAGATCTACCCGCATGATCGGTTTTTCCCGATTGGAGCCATTCTATGTGGTGGGCGTTAAAGTCCCCAAGAATTATTATTTCCGCGGATGGAATCTGTCGCAGCACATAGTCCGTTGCAGTGCCAATATGCTCCATGAGACGGTCAGTTTCGGCATCACCACTATGGGACCTGTAGAGGCAAGCGTAGACGCGAGGGTGGTCGTCGCAATCTACACGAAGCCATAGAGTGGACAGGTCTTTGCCTTCAAGATTGCATAGACGGCGAACACAGACATCGTCCCTGACAAAAACGCATACGCCAGCGTGTGGCACGAATTTGTGCTCGATTTTGTAGCCGGGATAATGTAGGTATGACGTATCCGCTGGAGACGATATCTGGGTTTCCGTCAAAAAGAATAAGGCAGGCTTTTCTGCTTCCAGATGGTAGTGGACAGAGTTGAGGTTTGAGTGAATACCCCTGATATTGCACAGATGGACATGGTGTGCATGGGAGGGTGCCGTAGCCTTATCTTGAGCAATGACGAGCGGGATTTTGCCCTCCCCAGAGTACGTAGGGCAGCCCAAGCAAGAATGCTCAGGGAGGGATTCTCCTGTACGTAACGTACCGGTACCCTCCTGGGGTACTATACTATGAAATTCCGCTGCCATGTTGAGGGGGTGGGGGGAAGGGGTGGGCCTCCGGCTCTCTCACTCACCGAACGAAGCATAGAAGCGTTAAGGCAACTACTCAAACGTCGATTTTCTGTGAGAGGGTGGTACTTCCCCGGACGAGCCGGCCCATTCATGCTACTAGCAAAAATTTGGCCAGTAGCGTGGCTCTACCACACAAAAAACACATATACAGTCATTTAATTGTAAGACATATGTTGTAAAGTGACGTCTTTGGAGAAAATGCAGCAGTGGAGTTTGTTGCGCCGCCTCTTCTCCACTTGCGCTGTGGAGGCGGTGGTTTTATGACGTTGTTATATACCAGCGGGTGCTGATATGCTCAGGTGGACTTTTGTCAGGAAAACAGGAACTTTGGTAATTAATTACGTTTTATTCCAATTTACACGAAGAAGCGGCGGAGGTGTTACTGGGACGATAGTTACGTGGAGCAGGGGTCGGCTTAATATCGACACTAGATGTGTGCGAAGTAAAGCTTGATGATGGAATGTGTCTGGAGGGAATCCAGGCGAGGTTTTATACGGATAATCGACAAAGTATGAGAGAAGGGGTGACCCTTGAGGTCGCCTTAATCTTCCATTAGCGAAAATTATGTTATCTGGGGTAATAAAAATGATAAATATTTAATTAGTGGAAATTGGGTGGTCTGCTAATATATTCTTAGAATTGTATTAGATATGAGAGGTACTTTTGGGGATATTTGGCACGTGTAAGTGCGGATTTGAGTGTTTCATGGAATCTTCCCAAGGATGGCTTATCTTAGGAGACAAGAGGGCAAGTGTGAAGCTGATTGCTGAGGTCCCAGTTGGGTAATTGAATATAGGGAATTATTAGTAAGTATGTAGTAGGTACATAACACCTCCCCCGTTAGAGTAAACAATGGGGTTACAAATTGTTTACAAAAAGTACAAAATTAAAATTACAAAATTATACAATTACAAAATTATACAATTGCAAAATTATACAATTACAAAATAATACAATTACAAAATTTCAGTTTATAAAAGAATGATCTTATAACTAAGAGTTTACATAATCTTCTTACAACTAATTTTATATAAAACTATTTCAATAAATTTTTTTTTTCAATAAAATGAATTTTTATTTCATTGAATAAATCTTTCCAAAATAAGTATTATCTTTTATTTCAAAACCTCTTATTTCAATCTTTAACATTCAATAAATTTGTGGCTAAATTGATTCGATAAGAAGAAATTAGAGTACACTATCAATCACCACATTGGATCGAATACTTATTGAAAGCATTCGCCGTTAATAAGCGTTGCTACAGACGATTTAGACAATAGGAACAATGCACAAACCACTTACCATGTAGGCAGGCTTCGAGCACGATTCCTCACGAATAGTTCTTCCTTTAGACACCTAGCCGGCCAGCCACACACGATTATAAAGTTCCAAAAACACTGTTGAGCACTTGAAGTTTTATTAAGAATAATTGAGTAAAATGTAATGTTTGATGCGCGCGCGCCTTCGCTTTCACGTACAGACACGGAGAGGTTTTTACTGGTTCTGCCACCAGCCTTCTGCTACCAGCCTATGGCGTTGATCTCTCAGACACCGGTAGGATCTGCGCATGCGCCAGCGGAAGTCCGGGCGCCCCATTGGCTAAATAGAACTGCAGCACAGCGAATTGTGATGATTGTTAAGTGCATCGGTAAGGCGCGCGAAATTCAAATTGAAAGGTAAACAAGATTTGCGTTGAAAACGGAACATTCCGCCCACCAAAATACCAATAGGATTTTCCCAGAGTAAGAATAAGAAACGGTAATTAACGATAAATATGTTTAAGTTATTATTCTAAACTTAAAAGCTAACAAATGATAAGTTGAAACGATTATACGGAGGGTAGAGGACATAGCTTGACCAAAGGTCTCTTAAGCGAGTGATCCCTGGCTGTTCTAACGGTTGCGACTCGAACTACCCCATCAGGGCCAGGATGCAAGGAAACAACTCGTCCTAATGCCCATTGAAGAGGAGGCCGATTGTCCTCTTTTATAAGTACGATTGAGTTTACAATTAACGGTGTTGAGTCCGTGGTCCATTTTGCTCGCTGAGTTAACCCATGTAAATATTCATTTTTCCAGCGTTTCCAAAATTGTTGTTGAAAAGATTGGATAAGTTGCCATCGAGTTAGTCGATTGATTTTTACGTCCTTGTAGTCGGAGTCAGGAACTGCTGTAAGAGGTTCCAGCGTTAAAAAATGACCGGGCGTAAGAACGTTCAAATCGTTGGGATCCGAGCTCAATGGACACAAAGGCCGCGAATTTAAAATTGATTCGATCTGAGCGAAGAGTGTGGTAAGCTCTTCAAACGTTAAGACCTGATCGCCAACAATACGGTACAAATGACTCTTTGCGGCTTTGATTTGGATTTCCCACACCCCTCCAAAGTGGGGAGCAGAAGGTACGTTACGTTTAAAATCTATTTTTTCCGCATGAGAGGCTTGTTCGATACATGACGCTAGTTGTGAACTTGCACCAACGAAATTCGTACCGCAGTCAGAGTGAATAACATTGCAGCGGCCGCGACGAGAAACGAAGCGACGCAATGCCGCGATGAAGCCGTCAGTCGATAAAGTAGAAACCACCTCAAGGTGCACTGCTTTTGTGCTCAAGCATACGAATAAACACAAGTACGCTTTATCGATTTTAGCACCACGATGAAGCCCGAGCTTAATTCGAAAAGGCCCTCCTAGATCGACACCTACGACAGAGAAGGGTTTTGCCTGATTGACACGAAAGGCCGGAAGGTCGCTCATAAAGGGTTGCAAAGGTTTCGGTTTAAGACGGTAGCATCTTATGCATCTTGAAAGATGATGACGTACAGCATGCTTTGCCGCAAGTATCCAAAACTGTTGTAAAATCAGATAGTTAGTTGTGTTCAAACCGGGATGAAAATTGTTTCGATGAATAGATTCGATTACAGCTGATGTAAGAACACTCTTTTTGGGCAATAATGCGGGATACTTATGTTCGAAGTCAAGATCGGAGCGCGATAGGCGCCCGCCTACTCTGAGTATACCCTGCTCGTCCAAAAACGGGTTTAGTTTACGAAAACTGCGAGGTAACTGTATCTTTGATTGTAATTTGGATATGACATCCAAAAAACAACGATGTTGGAAATGTTTGACGATAATTAGTAACGCACGATGACGCTCAGCGTCCGTTACGAAAAGATTATCTGATCGCGGAACAGTGTTACGCATGTTATTACAAAACCTGCGAACGTAAGCGATAATGCGACAGATTTTATCTAAAGAAGAATATTTTTCGAATAGCCGATCAATTATAGACGTGTGATTAACGCTTTCGATTTGATCCGAAACGAGAACCGTGGTGCGACGCTGCTCAGAGAGCACCGCATTGTCATCGTTTGAACGATTTTTCGATGTATCGATTGGCCACTCAGACTGTGGTTGAGACAACCATTCTGGGCCCGCCCACCATAGGGCATTGTTTAGCAAATCGTGAGGCAATTGCCCACGCGAACAAACATCTGCAGGATTTGTGACAGATGGTACGTGCCTCCAGCACTCGGTCGGTACGATATCTTGAATGTGACTTACGCGGTTTGCAACGAATGTCACCCAGCGAGAAGAAGGAGCTCGCAACCAGGATAAGGTAACGGTGGAATCACACCACAGATAAGTGTCATGGACAGGAATCCGCAGCGTGTCCTTGACAAATTTGATAAGGTCTGTAAGCAAAACTGCACCACACAGCTCTAAGCGAGGTAACGATTGACGTTTTAAAGGAGCTACACGAGCCTTTGCACATACGAGAAAGACGCGAACGGGGCCGTCAGACTCGATAACACGCAGGTATATAACGGCGCCATATGCTGCTTCGGAGCTGTCACAAAATCCATGCAGTTGATATGATTGAGCGCTATCGGTAGCGTATTTACGTGGAATTTTAAGATTCCTAACTTGAGGAAGCTGTTCAGAGAACTTTTCCCATTGAGAGATAATTTCCGGTGGGGGCTTATCATCCCATGAAAGACCTAGAATCCAAAGCTTTTGAATAAGACATTTGGCATGAATTGTCAAAGGAGATAGAAAACCCAGAGGATCGAAAATTCTAGCAACCTCACTCAAAATCGTTCGCTTGGTGCACGGTTGATTAGATGGATTAACGGTAAAGACGAACGAATCCGAAGCAGGCTCCCACTTAAGGCCCAGAACCTTGATAGTTGTGTCTTCAGTTTCGGTAAAAGTGATTGCTTCTGAAAGACACGCCTCCGCGGGAAGATCGCTAAGTAGCTCGGGTCGGTTACTCACCCATTTTCGGAGCTCAAACGAGCCAAGACCGAAAAGAGCGATGAGTTGAGTTTTGATTTCTCTGGCGTCCTTCAGCGATGAGCTTCCGGATATGACGTCATCAACGTATATGTCGGAAGTTAAAACGGTTTTGGCCTTTGGGTACTTGTGACCCTCATCGTTGGCCAGTTGCTGAATAGAGCGGCACGCCAGGAATGGAGCGGAAGACACTCCGTACGTTACGGTATTTAATACGTACTCTTGAAGAGGCTCATCTGGGTGAGCTCGCCAGAGAATACGTTGATAATCACGATGTTGAGGAGCTAGGTTGATTTGACGGTACATTTGGCGCACGTCTGCCATGAAGACAATTGCGTGCTCACGGAAATGAAGAAGGATCTCTACGATATTTGATTGTAGCTTCGGTCCCGTCAGCAGCGAGTCGTTTAGCGATTTGGAAGTTGCATCTTTAGCCGAGGCGTCGAATACAACGCGAAGCTTCGTTGTAGCGCTGTCGGGACGTAGCACACAATGGTGCGGTATATAATACTTGCCTTGACCCATTTGCTTGGCAGGTACCAGAGTCATGTGACCACTGTCGATATAGTCAGTCATGAACTCCACGTATTGTTGGTTTAAATTGTGATCGCGATACAGACGCCTTTCAATGGCATGAAAGCGTCGTAAGGCTATCTCTCGAGAACCTTCAAAGACTGGCTCCTCGTCGTCCTTGAAGGGGAGACAAACTACATATCTACCTGTCTCGTCACGGTAGTGATTACTGAGAAAACTATTTTCACAGCGTTGCTCTTCTGGGGTCAATCGGGAAGATTGTGGAACGTTATCGATTTCCCAGAAACGTTGAACAATTTTGTTTAAACTATCGTCTACGGTAGAAGGGGCTACTCCTAGTAGACTGGACGATGCGAGTCTGGACTTCCCAAGAAGAAGCCAGCCGAAGACTGGAGTTGAAAGCTCGCGGTTGAGAGGCGTTACCCTTCAGACGTTGTTCGAGAAGTGACTCAGCAAAGACGTCGGCACCTAACAAGACGTCGATTGGACCAGGGATGTCAAAACCAGGATCAGCTAGCGGTAGTGTTTTGACCTCCTCCCATCCTTTCGTATTTAGCCTTGCTATCGGTTGATCTCCGCAAATGCTCGGTATGACGAGCATTCCCAGACGAAACTTTACGTTACAGTTGGTGCCAATGTCGCATGTAACAAAGCCACTGACTGAGGCAGGGCTGCCCCCTAACCCATAAACGTTGATATTACCAGTTATAGGTTTTAGATTTAATCGTTGAGCGGCGTGAGCCGTGAGAAAATTGTTTTGACTGCCGGTGTCAAATAACGCGCGAAATGTATGAAATTCACCAGAAGCATCACGAATCTGGACTAGAGCTGTTGCCAGTAACACGGTTGTGGTTACGGTTGGATCAGACTGAGTCAACGAATCCTTAGCCACTAAGGTCGCCGAGCTTGCCGCCGGCTCCTTATGTAGCAAAGTGTGGTGTTTACGTCTACATTGTCGACATGAAAACATTGATGTGCACTCTCGCACTGAATGGGATGCGTTAAGACAATTGTAGCACCATTTCTTTTCAGTGGCCACAGCCATGCGCTCATCTATTGATTTTGCCAAAAAATCATTACAGGCCGAGATGTGATGTTCATTGCGACAGTAGGCACATTTACGAATCGGAGTGCTCGAATTGTGAGCAGGTTTCGCTTGTTGTTTATCACCAACATTTTTATGAGTAGTGACGGTGGGAGCGACAAGCGAATGCGTGACGTTATGTCGCTTGAACTTCTGTGAAGTTCCCGGTGTGTCCTTTGAAACGTTAGCGGTTTTATTGGTAACATTCGAAAAGTGCGTGTCGCGAATTAATGCTTCACCTTTAGAGTGTAAAAATGCCCTTAAATGGTTATACTGTGGAAGCTCAATATCGGTATGTTTTTCCTCAAACTCGCGTCTTAATTTGGTATCGAGTTTGGCCAGAACATTATAACAAAGAACAAAATCCCATTTATCGGTAGGTAATTTTAAAGTTTTTAAAATTGTTAAGTTCTCATCGATCGTGTCTAAGGCGCGTCGAAAATCTTGAGCGTTCGAAGTCTTTAAACTAACGTCCAAGATATCACGCCAGCACGTAAACGCTAATTCGCGTTTATCTTCATAACGGGACTTGAGAGCCTCGTACGCACTTAAATAATGTTCACTTGCAACAGGAAAAGTTCTAATGAACGATAAAGCATCACCACTTAAAACTGACACGAGATAGTGAAATTTCTCAATATTACATAAGGAGGTAGAATCATGTATCAACGCGTTATAAGTTGCAATGAACTCAGGCCATTCCTTGATAGCACCGGAAAAAGTTGGCAACGAAATTTTTGGTAACCGCATATTTCCACTGTGCGAACCGGTCAACGAATTATGTTTCGAAGTGTCAGCTTGTTGAGATGAACGTTGTTCAAATTTTCGTTGAATTGCCAACACTTGAAAATACAATTCGTCAAATCGATCCTGAAGTTCATCGTCCTCCTCATCGGCATCATCCTTAAGAAGGTCCAAAATAATAAAATGGGAGTCATGAAAACTATCAGCAGTCGTTTTTATTTCATGACAATATGAAAGAAATAACCCTACTTGTGATTCATCGGTATTGGCTAAGGTACCTACTTCCAAAGCCTTCGTTAAGCGATTATATGCTATAGTTCGTTTACGTCGCAAACTGGGCAAATTATTAATAGTGTACGTATTTTCGATACCCTTTTTAATAGTAGGTTTAGATTTACGCCTTGATAATAAAGACATAATTAATATCAAAACAATAAAACCTGATAGCAACAAATATTCGGATTCGATAAAAAAGTTTAGTTGCGAACGTCTTCAGCGAGACCGCGTTCACAAGAATCGACGAGAATCACTGGGGCGGTATTACACGACAACAGGTAATATTGTCACCTCGGTCACCTGAGTTTTAAATTGAAATAAATTAAATTGATAAGGATGAATTAAATGAGCGTTAGGAACACTAAAAACGGTTTGCGATATTCGTTAATGTACGGTAAATAAAAAAAATAAAAATCAGTTTTTTTTGTAAAAACAAAAAACTATGATTTTTAACCTAAAACGGTAATAATGAAAATGTGAACGCACCAAAATTCGTTGAAAATATGATACGATAAACGATACAACGTCACGATAAAAAATATTTCGTAATTTGAAACGAAATAAATTTTCGATAAATAAATATCAAGAGGAAACGTTGAACGGTTGGAAAAAAGTAGTCGAGTTATAACGAACTATCAACATAAAATTATGAGAAGGTGGATTTGCAATATTGTATTATTGCGAACGGTAAAACGGTAGATAATTTTATGCTAATAAGTATAAAACGACAAAAGAATTTATTTTCAACAAATATTCTAGAAACTGATGGAAGCCATCTTAAATCGATAATCGGTAGGTAAGGTACTCAACAAAACAAAATGGAACAAAGACTTGTTTTCCGATTAGTAATTGAAACAAAATGTTATGTTTATTCGTTTTAGCTGTACTAGTAAGTATAATAAGCGTGGAATACGGTAAATGAAGTAGCAATTACTAAATCGAATTGGTATTTGGCGGCAGACTGAAGGTAGGTATCCAAAGTTCCCGGGTTTCGGCACCAAAAAATGTGGCTAAATTGATTCGATAAGAAGAAATTAGAGTACACTATCAATCACCACATTGGATCGAATACTTATTGAAAGCATTCGCCGTTAATAAGCGTTGCTACAGACGATTTAGACAATAGGAACAATGCACAAACCACTTACCATGTAGGCAGGCTTCGAGCACGATTCCTCACGAATAGTTCTTCCTTTAGACACCTAGCCGGCCAGCCACACACGATTATAAAGTTCCAAAAACACTGTTGAGCACTTGAAGTTTTATTAAGAATAATTGAGTAAAATGTAATGTTTGATGCGCGCGCGCCTTCGCTTTCACGTACAGACACGGAGAGGTTTTTACTGGTTCTGCCACCAGCCTTCTGCTACCAGCCTATGGCGTTGATCTCTCAGACACCGGTAGGATCTGCGCATGCGCCAGCGGAAGTCCGGGCGCCCCATTGGCTAAATAGAACTGCAGCACAGCGAATTGTGATGATTGTTAAGTGCATCGGTAAGGCGCGCGAAATTCAAATTGAAAGGTAAACAAGATTTGCGTTGAAAACGGAACAAAATTTTTATTTTAATATAAACAATTCTTTTATTTCATCCTTTTCAATAAATCAATTTAATTTTAATAAATCATTTTTATTTTCAAATAAGTAAATAAATCATTTTCAAATAAGTAAACAAATTCTTTTACAATAAATCGTTTTTATAAACGAATAAATCTTTTCAAATAAACAAATCTTTTACAAGATAAATTGTGATTATCAATAAATCATCATAGAATTAACATTGTATTTTCCACTTAAACAAAATTTCTTATATAATAGTAAATCTTATAACTAACCAAAAATGAATTTAATTTCATTACTAATCTACTTTTACCCGTTTCATTATGAATCTATTTTTCATAGTGATCTACATTTACTTATTCTACATTATTTCTCATTACATTATTAATCTATTTTCTACATTACCCGTTTCATTACTAATCTATATATTATATACTAATTTACATCATCCATTTTATACAATTTAAAATAATTCTACTCAAGGTAAAATTTTAAGATACAAAGTTTCAAAATAAATGATGATGATTATTAAAACTATTTTATTTTAATTATCTAAATTATAACTATATTTAGCCCTTTCAATAGGTGATCTTGGGCGTAACGGTTTTCGTACATCAAGTTCATCTTCCTTATCTAAACTTTCCCTAATAGTCATTCTGACGGTTGGTTCTACATTGTTTTTTCGGTTGCATTGATTAAATATTTGAACGCAACAGCTACCATTATTAGGTTTATCATCATTGCAAGTAAGAGTTTTATAGAACTTAGTTATTTTGCAAAATTTAAATAATAGATATAGTAGTACGCTGAAACATAAGGCGTATACTAACCATGAAATATGAGTTTTAGGTAGAAAGTTATTACTTTTATTCAGATTGTATGTTATCTGATCATTTAATGATTTTAATTTAGTTGACGCTAGGTTTAAGTCGTCTAATTGGATATTATTTAATCGTATTGGTATTAAATTTTCTTTCGTCAGATTAATTTTATTTTTATCACAACAATTATCTGTGGAAAGGTCGAATGTTATATCTGGAGAAGACCAATTTGTAGCTAAATTATCTGTTGCTGTGAGTTGTATTAGATTGGCATAGGCTTTGCATCCTTTATCTAATTCAATTATTCCAGTGTGGAATAGTTCGATTTCTTTAACTGATTTAGTCGTGCAATCTACGGTAAGTTTGGTTGGTTTTGAATAGATATATATCCATCTATTATTGTTGAGTTTCTGCCAGATTTCGAAATCTCCATATAATAATCTCGTTGGGCAATCTGTTGGAAGTGTTCTTACCACTTTGGTAAGTAGTTGTGATTCGCATGAAGGATTCGATATAGTAGAGTATTCGTTTAGGTTTTTGCAAATAAAATGTTCGGTAGATAGGGTTTTACATTCATTAAGGTCGTTAAAATGTATGTATGAGTGTTTGTTTGTCATCATTCCTATAAACTTTTTATTTGGTTGTACTAGGGCAAATACGTCAGTATCATAAGTGTGAGGTGTTGGCAAAGGTACTACGTGGAATAATTCGAATTCACTTGGATTTACTAGAGGAATGTTTAAAATGAATACTATTTTTTGATTTATGTAAAATACATTCAAAGTCGAAATATCGATTAGTAAATGTATGTCTTCGAGGTTGAGAGGTAATGGTAATTCCTTGTTTTGTTTCAAATAATGACGATCAGTCATTAGTTCACTGTAGACTTGGTTTGGTGTTATAATATACGGATGTAAAACGTTCTGCTTTGCAAATAAAATCGAATTCAGTAACATTTCAATATTTTCGTAAATTTACTCGCTCAATGAATTTAATATATTAAAGTGAGTGTTGATGGTAGTTGTAACCTCTAATACAGATATACTCGCGTTAGTGTTGTTCATGAATTTGTCCATAATTTCGAAATTTTTAACGATTGTCTTGTCATTTTGTTCTAATTTTTTGATAGTGGAATTAAAATTTTGTATGGCTGACTGGGTTACCTGAATCTGGTTTTTCATAAGTTTGTAAATTTCTTTATCGTCCGTTAAGACTTTATCTATTGCGTCGTTGTAAAATATAGCATCATTGGCATCCATTGTGCCGAAAATGGTTTTCAGTACAGAACCGACTCCGTCAAACCATCCTCGTTTGGTACGTCTAGAGCTGGCTAAGTGTGAAAGAGATGAGTATATAATTTTTATCCTGTCTAATTGTTTACCTAAATTCCTCAGCCTTCCCTTACATTTCAATGGTATCTGATCAAAAATTTCGCATTTTTCCGTTGTTTGATGATATTTATCCTCTAAGAATTCTATGGCTTTGGGTAATGATGAAAAATCTTTAAATGTTATCAATTTCCATTCATCTACCAGTATCTTTAAGGTTCCTATGCGATCGAAGTATAAACCTGAGCTTTTCTCTATTGGTGAATTCTTCAGCGCTGCCGTGGCCGTAATGAATAACCTGAAATATTATTATTCTGCTTTATGTTCTGATCTTTAGTTTTCTTATCATTATGGCTAATTATTTTAGGGTTGTTCTTATTTGCTAATTTTATACGATTGACGTGAACTCGTACTAGTTTTCCTTTCTCTGTTTTGATTATTACGTTAGCATTGGGTTTTATGGCTGTTATTACATATGGTCCCTTCCAATTGGGTATTAATTTATTCGAACTTTTGTAGTTGAGATAAACTTCATCATTGACTTTATATTTGTGGACGTTGTGTTTATCATCGTATCTGATTTTGGATTTTTCTTTACTAATTATTAAGTTGTCTCTGGCTATATTCAAAGTTTTAGTGAGTTTATATTTTAAATTCTGTATGTAATCATTGTAATTGGGTTCTACTATATTTTCTATAGAACTGGGTAAATTTGGTTTCTGTCCAAATACTAATTCGTGAGGGGTAAATTTACTGCTACTATGTATGCTGGTGTTATAGGCGAACATTGCTAAAGGAACATAATCGTCCCAATCATTTTTATCTGTAGACACATATTGTTTCAAATAGTCCTTTAGAGTGGAATGACTCCTTTCTAAGGCTCCATTTGTCTGAGGGTGATATGCCGTGGAGGTTAATTTTTTAATTTTAAAAATGTTGGCAATTTCTTTTAAGAGGTTAGACATGAATTCTGTTCCCTGGTCTGTTAATATTGTCTTAGGTATTCCGAAGTAACTTATGAATAGTATTAGTTTTCCTGCTACCGTTTCTGCATCATGTGATGGTATACTAAAGGCTTGTGAAAATTTTGTCAAATCATCCTGTAAGGTAAGTATGTATTTGTTTCTTTTAGAAGTTTCGGGTAATGGACCTACAATGTCTAAAGCTATTCTTTCGAAAGCATATGTAGATGTTGTGGTAATGATCATAGGTGCCTTAATTTTCTTTCGAACGGTTTTATTTATCTGACACTGTTTACAATTTTGGACATAGTTTATGATATCGGATTTCATGCTTGGCCAATAGTATTGGCTTCTAATTCTGGAATACATCTTGACCATTCCATTATGACCCGATGCAGTGCTATTATGGTTTTCCTTTAATATTATAGGTATATCTTTGGGGTTTGCATTGATTACTTTATTATGACACATTCGGATAGAGATATTTAAATTTCTGAAGGTGTAAAATATTATTTGTTTTACTTTGTCTGGATGAAGAGAACTGTAGGAGTCCTTGAAGTTCGGTAAGTAAATGAGTTTTACTTGATCTTTGATTAGTTCTTCTCGTAAGTTTCTCAATGTGTAGAATAGGTCTTTAGGGGTCAAGGTGTCGTAATGATTATATTTAGCAATGCAGTAGTATACGGATTGTTTTTCGGATGAAATTTTATATATTTTATATATTTCTCTTGGGTCTGAAATAAGGATGTCAAGATCGGTCCCTTGAGAAAAGGTTTCAGAAATATAGGGGTCTTCTTCATCAAGGTTTGTATTGGTAAAGTATGCAATGTTTTGATGTTTGTGATCAAAAAGTTGTTCGTTTACCTCTTGAAAGTCTTTCATGGTAAATTCGCTGTTTTGCAAGAAAAAGTTTTGTAAGTCAGTATAAGTCTCGTTTGGTAAGGATGTATCTATTGAATGGATTTGAATTCTAGATAAACAGTCTGCATTGGAATTCACTTTTCCTGGCTTGTGTATTATTTCATAATCAAACTCTTCTAGTTGTAGGCGCCATCTAATGAGTTTGCTACCCGGATCTTTAATATTGAACAACCAAGTGAGTGGTCTATGATCGGTTACGATTTTAAAATGTCTCCCGTATAGGTATGGTCTAAAGTGTTGTATTGCCCATTTGATTGCTAATAATTCTTTTTCTGTGGTGTTATAGTTTCCTTCTGCTTTGTTAAGGGTTCTAGATGCATATGCTACTGGCAGATCTTTGCCTATTTCTCCTTGGCTTAATACAGCTCCAATAGCAAAGTTACTCGCGTCTGTTGTGAGTACGAACTCTTTAGAGAAGTCAGGGTATTGATTTCATGTTTGATGGAGTTAGTTGAGGTAAGTGTGTCACCTTCTAGATGAAATATGTCATTATACTTATAACAGAGATTTATTAGTGATTCCTTTTCTTCATAGTTAAGATGAGTTAAGCGAAGTTCGTCATTTAGTCTTATAGATCTAGGTTTGAGTTGTTGTAAGTTTATATTATTTATGGATATTTGGTTATCTTGATTATTTTCTGTGGGGGAAAAATTATCTTCTAAAGGTTCTATTATTAAATTTAATTTATTAATTTCGATTCTCTTTTCTGTAGAGTTTAGAATGGAAATGAAAGCTTTGTTGTCTTCGTCTACCTTGGTTATGCAATTGGATATATATACTCCGTTTAGAATCTTTTTATTATTTATTAATCCTTCTTTAATGTGAGGGTTTATGATGTTTGCCTTGACTAGGGTTTCCGTTCTAGGTTCTAAAATATAATTTATGTTTCGAAAGTTAAAGGATGATGGAGAGCGACTATTAGTTCACTAATTAACCCGATTTTGATTCGACTGATTAATCGATTATTTAATTTGTGGCTGAGCTTTATCATAGAGAAAGTAGAGCGAAATTAAGTCTTATTCGTGATGGTATCACATATCTCCATTGTTTGATTGATGTTGTCCATTTATAGAAGTTATGTATGAAACAATGTACCATAGATAAAACTTGGAAAAGAAATGCGGAGATACAATGACAATTTCTAAAAGTTGCTCGATATCAGTCACGCGTACAGTGCGACAAGGATATTTTTGCGCGTGGCAGAAAACGGAACTAATGTCTAAACTATTAAAATTTCTTATTTAAAACTAGCTGTCGCCCGCGGCTACGCCCGCGTGAGTTTCGCTTAGATGAAAAATCTCTCTTGGAGCTTTTCATCAGATGTTCCAGATCTTCAATTTTTATACGTCAGCAGAAAATGCTCATCAGGTTGAACGATTTTTGCTAAGGCGCCATTTCCATATATGTTATAGTGTAGCTGGTCTCTTGGAGCTTTTCATCAGATGTTCCTGATCTTCAATTTTTATACGTCGGCAGAAAATGCTCATCAGGTTGAACGATTTTTGTTAAGGCACCATTTCCATATTACTTATAGTTTAGCTGTTCCGTTATGGTTCTTCATCAGGTGTTCCAGTTTTCAAAATGAATTATAGCCTATATGTTGCCCAGGCTTAATAGCTATACAACAAAAAAAGTTTCATTCAAATCCGTCCAGTAGTTTTTGCGTGAAACGCGTACATACATACAGACAGACAGACAGACAGACAGACAGACAGACAGACAGACAAGAAATTCCAAAAAAATTTTTTTGCTTTCTATTGTTCTTTTTAGGTCTCCCTCTATCCATTTCAGTCAAAAATATTAAATGTACAGACAAAATATTTTTACTGTTTTATTATATGTATAGATGTAGGTGGCGCCCTCACTCATGTGCAAAAAGATTTTTGTCGCACTGCAGATAGTGTTGTCATACTAAGACGCACCTGACAAAATATATAGGTATGTAAAATCAAAATATTTACAACAACTTACCAACTTAACCACCAACTCAATTCAGAAAGAAAGTATAATAAAAACCATCCAATAAAATAGTCATAACATGGAAGTAATCAATTTGAGCAAAAATGTCATTTCTAATTAAAAAGCGCGCTTAATTATTTTAAAGCGACATTTAATATTTCCTGCAATATAAGTAGTTTTGCAAGCGGAAACAAAATATTGGCAAATAGTAAAGAATAAAATAGTGAAAACAGAGCTTACACCTAAATTATTTAAATTAATGTGTTATCGAATGATTCGATTAAATCGTGATCGGAATCGAGCCGATTAACTATTTATTCGATGTTATCGCATTGTATCTGCGTTGACAAACGAGTTGTGACAGTTTTCTGGTTTAAATGTTATAATTAAACATGACAGTTATGCCGTTAGAATTATAAACTACATTGATTGAATAAAATTAACGGATGCCATAAGTCAGTAGCTATATGTAAATATAGATAGTAAAGAAGATAAACTTAATAGATTATAAATGGTTTGCTCCAATATTTAGTTTGACTGAATATTAAAAAAATACAGTTGTACAAATTGTATTTATGTACTTAACTCACTTCTATCATTTTTTTATTTGGATAATTTTAGTTTATACTAGCTGTCGCCCGCGGCTTCGCCCGCGTGAGTTTCGCTTAGATGATTTTTGTGTTCCAAACTGTTTTAGATGTTTCGGATTTTCGTTTTTTATACGTCTACAGAAAATGTTCATCAGATTAATCAAGTTTTGCTAAGGCGCCATTTCCATATATGTTTTAGTGTAGCTGGTCTCTTGAAGCTTTTCATCAGATGTTCCATATCTTCAATTTTTATAAGTCAGCAGAAAATGCTCATCAGGTTGAACGACTTTTACTAAGGCGCCATTTCCATATATGTTATAGTGTAGCTGGTCTCTTGCAGTTCTTCATCAGATGTTCCAGATCTTCAATTTTTATACGTCAGCAGAAAATGCTCATCAGGTTGAACGACTTTTGTTAAGGCACCATTTCCATATTTCTTATAGTTTAGCTGTTCTGTTATGGTTCTTCATCAGGTGTTCCAGTTTTCAAAATCAATTATAGCCTATATGTTGCCCAGACTTTATAGCTATACAACAAAAAAAGTTTCATTCAAATCCGTCCAGTAGTTTTTGCGTGAAACGCGTACATACATACAGACAGACAGACAGACAGACAGACAGACAGACAGACAGACAAGAAATTCCAAAAAATTTTTTTTGCTTTCTATTATACTTTTTAAGTGTCCCTCTATCCATTTTAGTAAAAATACTAAATGTACAGACAAAATATTTTTACTGTTTTATTATATGTATAGATATTGTCATGTTCATCATCATCAAATTTAAGAGCGAGGCTCTTGTCGGTGGAGTTCCTTCCATTTTTCTTTCTCCATTGCCAACTGTTTTACTTCTTGATACGACCCGACGCTCACTTTTTCCTTTATTTGCCTCATCTAGCCTTGTCTTGGTCTTCCTGGTCCCCTTCTTCCTTTTACTTTTCCTTCTATAATGTTTCTAATGAAGTCATCGTGTCGTATCAGGTGCCCTAACATTTTCCCTCTTTTGCTTTCAATAGTTTTAATAATACTTCTTTTTTCCCCTATTCTATTTAAGACCTCCTCATTTGTTATTCTTTCTGTCCAGCTAATCCTTACTAATCTACGCCAACGCCACATCTCGAATGCTTCCAACTTCTTTCTTTCTTTTTTGGTGAGTGTCCACGTCTCGCATCCGTACAAAGCTATGCTCCATATATGTACTTTAATGAGACGCTTTCGTACAGACTTTGATATTTTGGCCGTCAAAAGATGTTTCTTCTGATGAAACACTTTTTAAGCCGTGGCTATTCTAATTATTATGTTTTGGGTGCTTCTGGCATCAGTCATGTTATTTAAATTTAAAAAAATACATAAAGGTTTACTTAGGTATAATAACGAAAATATACCTAAGGGAAAAGTAGTAGGTAGTATTTATGGTTAAATACGTAATACGTAATATCCTACATACACATCTGTTCCTTTTTTATTTTCTACAAAGTCAGATATTAATGTAGGAAAGTTAGAATCACTAATATAAGTACAAATGGGTTCATTTAAGTGTGATCCGTTTTATAGGTTATAATAATTTCTAATTCAATCGCCGCTTTAACGACGGCTGTTATTACTCTATTTATTAATAAACTGTGTTAGGTACAATAATATGGTCCGTAATGCCAAAGAAAGCGGATTATTTTAACGATGTGAAAACTGAGGACTAACTAGGTATATAAAATACTTCCTGCTAATAGGGAAAATTATTATAATATAATTCGCCTTTGTAGCTAAATGAAGTTATTTCTTTTTTGTTGATCAAATGTTACGTGAAATTCAATAGGTAGCGATGTGCAGACTATCATTTTTTTTTTGACTGATCTGCATAAATTTAACGAATCAGTACGAAATAAATAGTGCACAGCACATAACGGCTTACCAATACCTATTATATAGGCTAAGGCTAAGCTTGTGTCTTGTCAAAGAGATAAAAATCCTAATCCTAACTAATACTTATTATAAATGCGAAAGTGAGTATGTTACCTCTTTACGCTTTATCAATAAATCTTTAAAATGTACACTTAGTTGGCAAATAAATGAATATGAATATCTATTGAACCAATCTTCCTGAAATTTCGCATACACTTAGTTAGAAGTACTGAGAAGGACATACCTTTTACCTTAGGAAAAAGCACTTCCAAAAAAAAGTGCTTTCGCGAGAAATTTACGCGGGCGAAGCTGCTAAATTTCCTACAAAAAAAAGTGTTTGCAATATGATCACTCAATCTTATAATTAAAATCAAATCTTTATATCAAGGCACGACTGCCGAAAACCCTCGTTTCCATGACGTAGGTCACACGCCTGGTGTGGCGCGGGTGACCCCCGACCATGATTAACACGTCCGACGTGGGAACCGTCAGCCCAATAGAAATGTTGATGATACCTGACCTGCGACCGCTGAGTTAATGGTATGGAGGTGACTGACTTATATTTGTTTGTGTTAGCCAGAAATAGGTAAGTATTTATTAATTTTTACAAACAAGCGACTTACTAGAGCTTTCAAATAAGATTCAAGTCATGTATGCAAGTAAAAAAACAGCAGTTGGAGGTACCTACATCGGTATATTAATATAATTGTATATTTAGTTTATTTATTTTGTACATATTTACGATTAATTGTAATGGCATCTCCCTTTGCTTTTTTCTTTGTAAATGATGACTAAAATACGAAATGCTAGTAGTTTGTAGCTTTGAGACATAATTTATGATTATTTAATTAGTTTTCGACGTGAAAAAGAGCCTTCTTGAAGCCCAAGTTTCAATAAATA
>CM031570.1:10376978-10397978 GCA_018467065.1 Ephestia elutella | reverse complement strand
AGTATTTCGATGAAGGATATGAAGTTTCTTGTGTTTCCTAGATGTTACCGAAATGTTTCCATCCTGGTGATCACTTACCATCAGGTGACACGCATGTTCGTTTGCCTTCCTATACTAAAACTAAAATAGTTATGAACTTCAAACCCTAAGAAACAAGGGCATTGCATCCACTACACCATTTATTGTCTTTAAAGATTTCCCTATAAGTGCTAGCCTTACTTTATGTTATCAAAACTTTATTGATTAAATATAGAGATTTTGAAAACAAAACTGTTGTTTTCTTATCGAATATTGATAAGAAATTTTAAAAAAAAGACGCCAGATGATCTATCAATACCAATATGGAGTTTTTTCCTTAACTTCCGCAGAGAGTACATTTAAACCCGTTATTTTATCAATTTCGTTCCATTGCGTAACATTCCATCAAGTCAATCAGCGTTGCAACAACCTGACATGTCTATTATTTATTATTCAATCACAGCTTTCAACGGGCAAGAGGTGAACAATAAAAATAGAGAGATAACAATCAAAGTTAGCCATTGTGACAACGGTTGGATAACATCTTGGCCATTCAGAATAATTGCTTATGCGGCTAATTGAAAACATTCGCGGCGAATTGAAATGTATTGTACGCAGAAAAATACCGGCCAAGTGCAAGTCAAGCTCGCACACCAAGGGTTCCGTACACGCAAAGCATCAAACATTATAGCTCTAACTAAAAGACCAACTAGTTTCAAAAACAAACTTAACTTAGCAGTTCGATTCCTAAGATTCATACTGAGTGCAAAATTAAGTTTGTAACACTTTTTTTAGACTACCTACTACAACATATTTACAGTTTTTAGATTTATTCCTGTATGTATAAGTACTGTTAGACCTTTTTGCCAAATTTCATAATTTTAGGTCAACGGGAAGTAATAGGTTTTGATGGCTGTCTGAAATCGCAAAAAATGCAAAAATTCACAACATTTACGGTTAATATCTCCTGATCGTGTTGACGTATAATTTTGATTATTTTTTTGCTAAATGGATCCGAGTCTCTTTAGTCGTATTTTCTCATGACTGAGGGTTATATATGGAATGAAACACACACAATGACTCTCTTGGCAATGTTAATGGAGTGGTTTGCCATTGCCTTCTCCATTTCACTCACTAGCTGATAATCATCAACCAGAGTGCAGGTTTCCTCACGATGTTTTCCTTCACCGGAAGCAAGTGGTGGTCGATGAAAACTAACATAGGTACATGAGTCAGATTGGTATACAAACTCATGTATAGCACGGGCAGGATTCGAACCTGGGAACTTTGCAGCCATAGGCGGGTGCCTTAACCACTCGGCCACCACCGCCTCGGATCCGCGTATTCAATATTAACTTCAACTTGATACCTTTAAGTGTTTCTGAGAAAAAAAGTTTGACAGACGGTCATCAAAGTGATCTTATGTATAAGGGTTCCGTTTTTGCCTTATGAGGTACGGAACCCTAAAAAGGGTATATTCTATCTGGAAACGCTTATAGCGTTCCTCAGATACTTATCTACATTACTCTTGATGTCAATTGTTTGAAAATGAACTAGATAATAGATAAACAATCCATGTATGTAAAAACAAAGGACGCTGAATGACTTATTGATATATCAAAGCAGAGTCAAAACCAATGAACGTAGAAACTTTGCAGAGAGGTTCTATAAATAGCGTAATTGAGCTGTAAGAAAGTAATTTTGGAAATTCCAAAATAAAAATAGATGAAATAGGTTAAAAAGGTGAAAAACGGGATTCGATTGATGCGAATGAAACCGAAGGCAAAAGCTAGTTAATGATAAAATAACAAATTAACCCAATTTGTTAATTGTTTCAGTCTCACTTCGTATAATGAAAATTACAATTTAGAATAATTTTTGCCAAGCATAGAAAAAATGTGAGATATAGTCCAATAACGACATAGTCGTATCGCGAAATGGACAACGTGAGATAGTTCAAACGCTTACCTATTTGAAATGAAGTTTAGGCATAACGCGACTTGGGCTCACTGCAATATAGGTATGGAGCGAGTAAAGGAAAAATAATACTTATAATTGTTCTTCTTTTTGATCTGAAGATGAATTAATACGTTAATAAAATTTGTACCCATTCAAAATTAATGATTTTTATAAATTTGACCGATATTACGTATGATGGCTACGTGTGTTTGTGTGTCCATTACTCATTATTTCCTTATGGACATTTTACCAATAAAACTCCGCATGTAATCTAAGAAAGTGATGGACGACCATACAAATTTTATCAAGCAATCAACGCTTTCCATACCTGATGATTAATGGCCTCCATAAAAATATTTACTACTAATAAATTAATAATACACACAGTACAGATACGGTATGAGATACGAGTACAGACGACATCACAGCAACTGTATAACAGCTGTATAGAGGTTGACATGTTGACGTAACTTGACAGTTGACTGTACTATAATAGGGCGCGGAAGTCCGTGTTGCTCGAACCTACCAACTTATATTTATAATCTAGCGAGCGCACTTTAATTATAAAAATGTATCTCGAAATGATTGATTCATGAGAATCAAGTATTTCATAAACTTGTACCTATTCCTTAGAAAATATCTTAATAAATTTATTGGGAATACCATGTTATTTTCGTTAATTCTATAAATAGACATAAATTGTGTACTTATCTATTTCCTTTTCCTCATAATACAACAGAAATTCAATTTGTGTAGGAAATAATTTAACAATAGTCATTATTCCGGCGTACAAACAAAGTGATTCATACTTTTGTATGACTAAATACTATGACTAACTTACAGTTATTGATCTATTTAACTGTTACATGACTTGAGTTTAGCGAAAAAATGCTTTTAGAAAGCATATGACTTGGCCAACTTATCGGAGATAGATCTATATTTTGCCTCTAAATTGACGTTGTTCATCATTTTAAGAACATTTTAGGAATTCTTACAAAAAGGTATCATTACCTTTTTTGTAAGAATTCCTAAAATGTTCCATTCATATGGGTGATAAAATGAAAGGCATGTAGATGTCATGGCAAAAGCTAATATTTATATACCATAGATGATACATTCGATCATAGATTGTATACCTACACAATCCTACTCCTTCTAATAATTATAAATACGAAATTTAGGATGTGAGTTTGTGAATTTGTAAGGATATTTGTATTTGATTGAGTATCGCAAAATCTACTGGACGGATTTCGATGAAATTTGGTATACGGGTAGAAAAATACCGTGAATAGCACATAGGGTACTTTTTATCCCGAAATTCCCACGCGAGAAAAGCCCCGGGGCGCGGCTAGTGTTACCATAAGATTGCTAGAGATGAACGAAACATGTATAGTGTCTTAAAGGTTAATTAAGCGTTCTGCGATAATGAGAAAACATCTGAAAAGCATTAGGAGGTGGGCAAAGAGATCGTGGTATTATAAATGGGATCTAACGGGCGGAATCGTGATGCCGTGTACCGTGGATTTGGACCTGAATTTGTTAGAGTACAGAAATTGTGTTATGTGGCAATATACACAAGAGCAGCGGCCAAGTCCGAGAAGACCGATCCACAATCACGACCACTCTGTCAAGAGTGAACGACTGAGAAGAAGAATAAAGACTTGTAATTAGACACATCATTGTACTGTACAAGAATCGTATTTGAACTCGCAAAATAGATTGTAATTTTTTGTATTAGTGAATTTCTTCTTAAACCCCTGAATATAAATCGATAAATTGGCTTCGTATCCTAGTTAACGTAACTTATCCTCTACAAAGAAGTTATTTAAATCTGAGAGGAATAGATACCTCGTCTCTTCGTCTATTTTTTAATTTTTGTCTTTTTCTGTGTTTCCTTATTTTGCAATTTACAGGTGATGCCAGCCAACGCGAGGCGATGATCTGTTGTTTGATGTAAACTCAAATATAAATAGCACGAATTGACTTCTAAAATACTCCTACTACTGTACTTTACTAATACTGTTGTATAGATAATATAGCTGAACCTATTACATATAGGTAACTAGCGGCTTCGCCCGCGTGAATTTCCCACGGGAACAGTGCTTTTTCCCGGGATGAAAGTTACCCTATGTCCTTCTCCGTACTTCCAGCTATGTGTATGCGAAATTTCAAGAAGATTGGTTCAGTAGATGAAGCGTGAAGAGGTAACAAATAAACAAACAAACTCACTTTCGCATTTATAATATTAGTTAGGATATACATATCTACGTGTTAGTATTTTATTAATTTCAATAATCTTGATCTGAACCTTGCAGCTAGCGATGCCAATCTTCTGGGTTGCTATTTTATCTTGATGGAATTTCAACTACTAATCTTATATTTATCAATAAGTGTATTATTCAGTTGAAGTCAAACTTATTTTTTTCAATCGTACTTGTAAGTGTCGCTCACACTCGCAGTAAATAAAACTTTTGTTTCGCCATCTCCATGTAGAGTTAACTCTATGAACTAAGCCTTATCCATCCAGTTCTTGCTGTTCTTGTATACCACTTGTACACCTACCTGTATGTGTATCTGTCACGTCCATCAAACTCGGGCACAGGTTAGATTGTCGTCGACAATGTAAACACGACAAATGAGATGTTATTGTTTTTTTTACAGCTGCGCTCGTGTGAAATGAAAGTCGCATGTCGCTGGCTAATGTCGCTACCTTTTGCTAGTTTTGGAACGTTTTTAGGTTATGTTATTTTATTTTCTAGCCTTTTATGAAGCCTTCACACTAGCACGAGTCATAACCTCGAATGTTGACATATTTGACAATAAGCTTAAAAGTTCTTTTTCGTCTAATACCAGCCATCGGAAAATTGGAATGTTCTTTTTATTTTGTCTTAGATAGAGGTTCCAACGGCAGAAAATAGATTAAGTACCTAGTGATATTTGACATCTGATAGGTAGATTATGTTAGCCACCCACAACCTATATAATACCCCTAGAAGTAAAAGAAATCAAAATACAATTGATACAGACACATTTCAAACTTTGTCAAATTGAGAAAATCGGAACTGGTTAAATTTATGAATCATCCCAGAGGTAATTGTAATTTTGACACAAAATTCAACTCGGTCTTTGTCAATAGGGTCTTGCTCATTGTTCTCAGAATGACACAAAAACAATTTATAGAAGGAAGTCGGACGATTCGGCAATTGTGGACGAATTAAACAATTATTGTAAATGACACGAGATGTTTTGGACAAAAATTGTCTTTGGCCTTAATTTAAGATTTAAGGTACGCAATTACTGCCTTGTAAGTTGTGAGATGGCGTGGGCCTAATGGTGATGATTGTTGATTGCTTGTACTACTATAAATACTTTATACAAAAAACATCCAAAGTTTGATAAACACGCACCATCGATAAATACAATACGGGGTGGTGTCTTTTCATTCATTTTTCGCTATGGATTTCTTTGGAAAGCTGCTCAGTTTCATAAAGCAAATCTCTCTCTCTCAGCCGAAAGACGTCCACTGCTGGACAAAGGCCTCCCCCCAGGATTTCCACAACGACCGGTCCTGCGGTGCCTGCATCCATGCGCAACCCGCGACCTTCACCAGGTCGTCGGTCCACCGAGTGGGAGGCCTGCCAACACTACGTTTTCCGGTTCGTGGTCGCCACTCGAGAACTTTTCAAAGCAAATCTACTGCGAAAAATTGATTGGTATTCAGAATGTCAACTAATAGACGTTACAATTAATATCATTACTTATTATTTTTTCTTTTGTTTGCAGGTAAGGACTCAAAGACAATGCTATTTGCACCAACTCGTAGGTAGTTAATAATTTTGGTAAGTTATTCTACTTATATTATGATTTAGAAGCTCTACCCGCGCTCGGACTTCTACTACTACTAGACTACCCGGACTTCGCGACGCCCTATTGTATGAATGATCAATCTATGATAATATAGTCTACTAGCTTTTGCCCGCGGCTTCGCCCGCGTGAATTTCCCACGGGAACAGTGCTTTTTCCCGGGATAAAAAGTAGCCTATGTGCTATTCCAGGTCATTATCTACCTCTGTACCAAATTTCATCGAAATCCGTCCAGTAGATTTTGCGTCATTGAGAACAAACATCCTCACAAACTCACAAACTCACAAATTCACAAACTCACAAACTCACATCCAAACTTTCGCATTTATAATATTAGTATGGATATGGATGATATTATAGATTAATCATATGTTGTGATAATATAACCGCATTTTCCGCTAATACTATAGTTATTATTTCAATAAATCTGGTAGGTTAATCAGATTAGTACCAGAGATAAGCATATTTAGCATAGATTTTTAGAACTTCACAACTTTATTATATGTAGATTCTACTTTACTACTTCTTCTCTCTTCTCTCAGCCGAAACTTACTACTTACCATAATATAATTCAATTCACAATAATTTCACTGCTGGACAAACATGGCAAGTTGGAAACCTTCTATAATTAGGTAATAACTGGTCTTCCGCGATATATCATCATAGTAATATCAAGGTAAGGCAATAGATTGAATTCAGCTTGAATACATAGTTAGTCGCGCTCCACGATCCTTGTAACGGATATGCCAGTATGTGCCAATACCACGCATGAATTATTACGACCAAAGATATGTTATAATAACATTGGATACCACTCCATGAAGTAGATTATGTATGGGATATTATTATATTAGACTAGCTGCGCCCCGGAGATCGCTTGCAGGGGAATACTGGGGTCAAAAGTACCCTATACGCTGTTGTCGGTATTTTTCTGCTGTGTATCAAATTTCATCAAAAACTGTCCCGTAGATTTTGCTTGTTTAAGTAACAGACTCAAAAATTAAGTAACAGACATACTCAAAAACTTACTCATTATTACCATAGGTACATACATAAAATCACGTCTTTATCCCTTACGGGGTAGACAGAGCTAAGAGTCGTGAGACTCGAACGCCACGCTTAGCTGAATAGTGGGCTCTCTGATTGAATTGAGATTCAGGTATAGTAGCAGGTTGCTAGCCCATCGCCTATGACTGGGGGAATTCCCAGTTTAAAGCCCTTTCCCTCGATTGACTTTTACAATCTGCGCGGGAAGAGAAGCAGCTGGCACATTCTATGTTTTTTTCTTTGCTCCCAGACCAGCATGGAAGCATTACTAACCGACAGGCGAGAGTTAACAAAGTAAATTTCCTAGTTGTTAAGGCTTAGTTAAGGAAAAAACTCGTGTGTAAATAAAAATCGGTGATAAAATAAAACGACTCATTGTAATTTGATAATATAATATTTGCTGTGACATACAATCACTGTCTAAACGTCAGTGCTCAAGTAAAACCAGGTCGATTAAATAGTATAACCCGTTATGCGTTGGATTGCATATTTGTGTGTGTATAATAATGAAGAACCGTTTTGCAAACAATACATACCTTCTGTTTTTTTTAATAGGCTAGGTTAGGCTAGGCTATCAAATTACTCTGATGAAGTTACATCATTATTACGATTGATTTAATCTACGTATTTGTAATATAAAACGGTATAGGTATATTTTTATATACCTATGTAAAAAGGCAGTGTTAACTTATCCCCGACTCTATATTTAATGCGTGACAAACAATGAAATAAAAAAAAAATAGGAATCAATACGAAAAAAATACAAGTAGAACTAATTCACATTTAGTATATTTAGAATGAGTAGGTAAAGCGTTATTTAAATGACAAAAATTACTTACTGTTTCAATAAAAATGTCAATTTAGTTGATTTTTTCCATATAATTTCTAAGTACACCTTAATTTTCGCCCTGTTCATATTATTCTATTCTGTTCAATTTAAACTCATTTGAAACAATATCCCGGGCCATTTGCGACTGTGCTATAAAACCTGTCTAGGTTTTATATGCCGTCCACAGATAATGAAGTAAGAATCTCGACGTAACACGAGATGCAGCAGAATGCCGTCAGATAGTATTCATGTGGCTACCAAGTCATATAGTGTCGTTTCCGCTGATCGTTTCTCATAAATTGAAATTATTATGGAGCCCATTTTAGCGAGCGGCGAGAGGAAACTGGGGTTTTAATGTATTTTAAGAAACATGGGGAGGCATAATGTACAGATCATTTTATTTTACTCCGCTACTGTAACTTTATTGGTGACAATCACAGAATTCAGAATAATTAGACGAGAAATGCTGTCTTTAAAAATGAGAAAGATTTTTTCAATATGAGATTCGCGTTGTTTTCATATTAAGTCCTTAAATTCCCTTACAATTTACATGCTTACTTACTTCTTACTTTCTTCGATGGCTCGACGACCCAAAGAGGATCTTGGCCTCCGATACCAGAAGCTTCCACTCCTTTCTGTTCTGCGCTGCTTCCTGCCAGTCGGCTCTTTGGAGGGCCTCCAGATCTTTTAGGACCTCATCCCTCCAGCGGTATCTTAGCCGGCCGACAGGTCGTTTCCCGCTTGGTCGTCCCTTTTACGCTCTTTTAGCTGCGCGATTCTCTCCCATCCTCTCCATGTGGCCGAGCCAACGAAGCCTTGCAGCTTTCGTTTCGCCCATAATATCGTTTTAACAACACAGTAACAATTTACATACTATTGCAATATAATTATGGCAAAATAATTATTATTTGCAATTAGGTAAAATGAATGTGCGTTCGATTCTGAGAGTATTTATAGTAGTATGTACTTACCATAACAATAAAACATGCGAAGTCAGTCGAAATTAAAACTTTCACCGGTCAATTGAGGAAAGTACTTATTATTAGAAAAGTGAAATAAAATAATGACTATGTTATGTACCTATGCTACTTTTATCTTTGATATCGACATATGTCTTTTATCTTTTACTTTCTCAAGTAGGTACATGAATAAGATTGCTTTTCTTCAAACTCAATGTTAAAAACTAACTGATTTTGGCTAGGTTGAAATATTATATTATAATTAAAAATAGGAGCCTATTTTTACAATTTGAGTTTTAAAATAAAGTGCGGAAAGATTTCATTAGGATTGTTACAATAACATACTACATTGTTGTGTGCTATTTTAAACTTTCAATCACAGCGTTTTGACAATTGTTTAACAAATAGACGCAATGCTCGATGCGGCCTCTTCGTCGTCGAAGGATTAATTAGAAACAGCATAAACTACACAAAATAAGTGATATAAGTACAGTCAACTTCATTTCCAGTTACCCTATTTAATCTATGCTCTAGAGCTGCAGTATAATATTGGCATTTTTGCAATAAAGCGTAAGTTGAATTTGGTTTTGATTTATAGAAATGTACTGTTTACAGCACACAGTACATTTCTATGAATCAAAACCACACCTTGTTCAGCTGATGGCATTTTAATATAAACCGGTAAAATCGAAACATAAAATATAACAAGATAAGCGCGTAACGACAACCATTAAATTTCTATACAAACAAAATGAAATTAATAACGTAATAACTACCAAAGGGTTAATGGTACAGTGTAGTTTACGATGGGCTACCTCATTGCTGAATGGATCGAGATTTTCCACTGTAATATAATTTGCCAGGTACAGTTATCATAGCTGATGACAGTGTAGAGATGATGGAAAATTATTGCTATAAAATATGTAATCTAGGAAATAATACGTGCACGCCAGATCATAGAGCATGGAACGATAAGATTATAGAAAGATAGCTTGTGTGAAAGGATAACTAAACGCACCAATGTTTTTTAAATGTTGATGATGGTCAAAATTAATTTTAAGGTTTTTAAAATACAGATACGGTGCCAACTCGTCACCCAGACACGTTTAAACAGAGTCAAGAGTCGAGAGACTCAAAGGACACTGAGCTTTTTGATGGATAGGAAATTTAGATTTGGCGACAGGTTGCTAACCAAACGTTTATGGGAAGAAATACCAGTTTAAAGCCCTTTCCCTTGATAGACTTGATTAATTTAATAATGTCTATACTTAGGACTTTTACTGTACCTAATATGTTCCGTTTCTTAAAAGGATTCGACTTTATAAATCGATTACTAAATATCGCCAACGTCAGCATTTAGAAAATTAAATATGTCAATTCAAGCTAGAATTCTAAGCTACTGGGGTAGCTACTGGGGTATAACCTATTTTATTATTAGGGTATATTATTAGGGTGTATATATATTACTGTTAGGGTATTATTATTAGGGTAAGGTATCAGTATCGAAGCTTCAGTTCTGTAGCAACAATTTTTCGCGCTCTGCCCTGGTCGTACGTGGGCTGTGGTCAAAGCAAGACAGCTCCGTTATTGGCAGTAATTCCGTGGCCGAATGAGGATGGTTTCCGACCAGCTTTATAGTTTGCAATTGAAATAATCTAGCATAGTTACGGCGATATTAGCTTCCTCGAAGTCTTAATGCTACCGGCCGATTGCACTATATCTCCCTGATTTAGTTACACTGTTACCTAAGAGCACTATTACTTAGTCTTTGCGCTTTATAATGTTAGTAATAGTTCTTATAAAGGAATAAAATAAGAATAAATAGGGAAATACGAGTAGGATGTCTTTATACTAGGACATACTATTTATTTATTTATTCTTTCAGAAGAATGTTATAAGGAAGGGCATTCCAAAGTCGCGCTGCCTGGACTGTGAACGATTTAGGTACATCTCAGTAAGAAGTCTTGGAATCATAAGGCGGAGATTGCTTGCTTTAACTACGCAAGTGTCGATCGTTTGCCTCACGAAGGAAAACAGAGCGTTCTTTTAATAATGAGGATAGGAAGGATTAAAATGGATAGAAAAAAAGAGCGATAGAATATGGCAATTACGGCGAAGACGGATGGGGAGCCATTTAAGTTGAGTACGATATTGGGAGACATGATCGTATTTACGAAGACCAAATATGAAGCGAATACAGAGATTCTGGAGACGCTCGTTTTTATTTAATTGCTCCTCATTTAATAAAACATAAGAAAAATAATTACTTATAACGTCAAGTACTGAGAATAATAACAAACAAAATATATGTCTGTGATCTACAAGTATCCTATCAGGCAAGCGTTCTGTCGTTTACAGTCGATTTAGTAAAATTCTAAAGATTCCTTTGAGGTAAGAAATACTTAGACTTATTTTCCTTTAGTGACATTCAAAAGATTCCTTTGATGTACTTTCTATTTTCGGTGGAGCCGTGAAGATTTTTTCACTACTCACTGAATTGATCAAAAGATTCAAAAGAGCTATTCATTTAATTTTCGCATCATTTTTAATAATTTTACGACTTGTCCATTTATTTATTCGTATGGCGTTTAACAGTCGTTCTTATTTATGTATTATGTAAACTGTAAACCATGTAAAGTTGCCATGTATAGATTAGATCAACTCTTTGGGATTGGTCAAACTGTTTATTGCACCATTTTCAGAAAAAAACTACAAACGTTAAAACCAATAGAAAAACACAAATGAACGCAAAAAAGACTTATCTATTACAAATGTAGCTTTTAGGTAAAAAACCAGTGTACAGTGGAAAAGTAAGTCTATTTGTTACCTTAGGTGAAAAATCTAAAACCAGTACTAATATAAAAAAGAAAGAGTTTGTAAGTTTTGTAAGGGTAATCTTCGGAACTACTAAACCGATTTCAAAAATTCTATCACCAATGGAAAGCTACATTAGGCTCTAAGGAATTTATGTGTGTAGTACCTTCCGTGTAAAGCCGGGGCGGGGCGCTAGTCTATAACATACTCGATGAGAAAAATTACTAAGTATATTTTATTCGCACTTCTAACATGGACATGTTGATGTCTAAAGATAGAAGTCTTCTGAGCTGACGACTCTTCGCCAGTCATCTTTGGACATTCGCATCATGGCATGTAATTCAAGTGCCAGTCATGTGCGATTATAAGATTATGATCTCGAGTGATATTCGATTTCATATATCGAATGACATTAGTTTCTAGTCTAGTATACCTACAGCTGTCGAGGAAAATATTAGTATAAAAGTTACATTTTATAACGTTTGATTCTTAAAAAACTACACTCGTACATAATACATATACTTACTTCTTATTTTATGTAGGTAATATATGTACTTGGTAACTAAATCTAAAAATTAATAAGCCCTTTTAATTGCACCTTACTCTTTGTAGGTAGGTACGAAATTGAAATCAACTGCGTGTCTTATAGGCATAAATTGATTAGTTACTCGTATGCCTATATATAGTTGTTATTATTCATTTTTCTGCATGCTTAAGTAATTTCATTCATATGCAAACTGAATTACGCACTGCACACACAGCTTTGTTCCTATTATAACAACGCAACGTTTTAATGGAGAAAATATAGATAGAAGGGAGAATAAGCTCTTTAGAATTATTTTATTAGTGTTGGATAACCGGTAACATTGTAAATAAAAGTATTAGGCGTGTTTTAAATGCTTTGCTTAGAAGTACAATATTCCCTTACTTCTCTGTATAGGAGAAACAAAACTAATATATCTAAATGATTGTTCAAGCAGAGATTAGTTATAAATTCGTGATAATTATTTGGAAGTTCTAAATACTTATATTTAATTAAATAATAACGCATACTTACATTAACAATGTATATTTTCCATCACATCGCCATAAAAACAAAAGACAGACGGACTGATCGATAACCTTCTGAAATTGGCGGGCAGATTAACCAGCTAGTGTCATTGTGACAGCGTCACAGATAATAAACCTTATGCGATCAGTCCGTTAATTGATGAATATAAATAATATGTTTAACCTACATATTTATATTTAAAAAGGTTCTAACATTAGTGTTAACATTTATGGGCACACAAAATTGATGTACATTTTATATACTTCTATAACAAATACGCCTGTATCAGTGTTTTACTGCTGCCAAAGTTGTACTATAAAATAAATAACAATTGTAGGAGATATATAAGCAAACAATGTTGTATAATGTAGTTTTCTGACTATGAGTTATATATTGTACAATAATAATTGTACATACATATTTGAAATCGGATTTTTTGCAGATTGAAATCAGATGCGACTTTCATTCTTAAGACGTCGTCAGCATGTATAAAGTATTATTTCTGGCATAACAATGTTCTGTGCTCGCGCGGTGCAACCCTGCAATTTGCGTTTATGGCTCCATTGAGTCCCGCACATGAATGGCATACCCCGCCCCCTCTCCCCCCGCATTCGTCTCGCTTTTGCCCAGCCTCATAATAGGGTTGAACAACTTTCCTGCTATTTTCCGCCCACGGTGCATAATTTTCTCATAATGAGTTACTATGTTGTAAAGTTAAGTGTTGAGAGGGACGATCAAATATAAATCCTACTATTATTATAAATTTGTACATTCGTGAGAATGGATGGATGTTTGCAACGCAAAAACTACTAGGCGGATTTCGATGAAATTTGGTATACTCGTAAATCCCGAAATACTTGGGTACGGGAGTGGAACGCTAAACTAATAACTATAATATTTGATTGTTTGCTTGGATGTTTACAAACTAAAAAAAAATAAAACTTGCAATAGGTACATTTTATCACGAGAAAGTGTAATTTAAGTTGAAATCAGTCGAGCTTTTTCGAAATAAAATATTCAGTCCTATCAAATCTATCTCGTATAAAAGAAACCGCTTTGTCACAGCAGTAAAAATACCTAACATTTTTAGGATCCCGTTGATCTTTTATATCCGAAGAACAATACCCTTCTTTTGTTTGTTTAAATGCTTTTAAATGTCGGCTGTTGGTAGGATCATTCGTTAACACAATACCTTTCATCGGATCTTATTATTGAAATAAAAAAGCTCTTTGTATGGCCAGCAGTACATTACTAATCACAGATGCTTCTGAGGTTTAAAATGTTCGCCTTATAGTTCGGATGAAATAAAATGAAAGAAATTCCCAGGTCTGGCCTGGATTCCCAAGTTGGGAATCGCCTTAAACAATCGTGTGAGACTGCCGTTTATAAACTCAAAGGAAATGCAAGTAATATTTTAATCGCCACATATGAATCAAACTGATGTCTAATACGATAATGGGTTTAAAAATAAAACCACTTACTGCTGGTTATTACCTACATTTTGTGTTTATGACCGAGATATTGTGTAAACATATCTACGCTTCGCTGCGTGCGCCGTTTGGCGCACGCAGCGAAGCGAAAAATACATGTTATGCAAGCAACTGTAATAGCATTTTTCTAAAACCTATTAATGAGGAAGACACAAAAAAAAATTATAATGTCTTTAAATAATACGAATGCAGTTGGTTTTGATGATATTGCAACACGGATAATTAAAATTTGTTCAGAAGAAATAGTTTCAGTACTAACCTTTCTCATTAATATGTCATTTTCTGAGGGATGCTTTCCTGAGTTACTTAAGGCTTCTATTGTAAAACCGATATTTAAAAAGGGGGATAAAACGACTCTAAGTAATTTCAGACCAGTAACACTAGTCTCTATTTTCTCAAAAATATTTGAAGCAGCTTTTCGAAATCAAATTCTGGACTTTTTCAACAAACATAATATATTAATCAAAGAGCAGTATGGTTTTACGAAAGGAAAATCGACCACACTTGCTGCTTTTGATCTAGTCAAACAAATAATAGATAATAATGATAGAGGACATGCATCGACAGTTCTATTTTTTTGACATGTCCAGAGCTTTTGATTTAGTATCACATGAGCGTTTACTTGAAAAGCTAGAAAGATATGGTATTCGGGGACCAGCCTTGAAATGGATAGCAACCTATTTAAAAGATCGAATACAGTGTGTAGAAATCTCAAATATGAGCGAGAATGAGGAAATTAAGTCATATCGTTCATTATACAAGATCAATGAATATGGCGTTCCACAGGGTAGTGTGTTAGGACCATTATTGTTTAATGTGTATATCAATGATCTCCCAGAAAAAATATCACATCCTTGCGTACTTTATGCTGATGATATTTCTATCTTAATTAAATCCCCGACTAAAGTTAATATAATTGACATTGAAAGAATAATACATATAGTCACAGAATGGTTAAATGATAATAATCTCCAAATTAATTTGACGAAAAACAAACATAATACAATTTCACTCATTTCAAAAAAAGTTGACAAATTGAATATTAGTTATAATGACCAAATTCTTTCAGACGTAAGTAAGACTACTTTTCTTGGACTGGTTTTGGACGAACATTGTGACTGGAAGGCCCATGTGGAACAAGTTTGTAAAAAACTTAACAGGTTTGTTTATGTGCTATATAAATTGGCAAAGCAGTCAACGAAAACTACAGTCTTGTCTGCATACCATGGATATGTTTGCTCGAGTGCTTACTTATGGTCTTATTATATGGGGTAACTCCACGGAGGTGAATAGAGCCTTCATAGTACAAAAAGTGCATCAGAGCTATGTGTGGTAAACCTCCATGGCACTCTTGTCGGCCTCTATTTAAAGAACTAGGACTACTAACTTTGCCATGTCTTTATATATTTGAAGTCTGTAAATTTGTCAAATTGAATTGGGACTTGTTTGTGAAAGCTAAGGATATAAATCACAGAAATACAAGAAATGGTGATAGAATTGTGTTACCCATAGTACCCAGAACGGCTTTTTACCAAAGGAACAGTTACGCAATGTGTGGGAAGATATTCAACGCCCTTCCTGGCGATATAAAAACACTTCCCATAAAAAAGTTTTCAAAAGCATTGAAGTCGTGGCTAGCAGAAAAATGTTTTTACTCAGTAAATGAGTTCTTACAATGGGATCATAAGTTTTGACCATGATGTTTTCAGTTAATTTATGAATACTCATTATAATTATTGTTATTGTAAAAATTGGAATTATTTTAATGGAATTTAATTGGAATTGTGCACATTTTGACATATATATATTTAATGGTACTTTTATAATCAATTTTAATTTTGAGATGCAATATTGTAATGTATAATAATTTAATGAATAATATTTGTACGCCTGGCTATAAGGCAGAATACTTGTGACTAACTCTGTTTGTACACCTATTATATACGGTATTCTTCAAATAAATGAATGATTCTTGATTCTTGATTCTTGGGCGCGAAAGCACAAATTATGCAAATATTTGATATAGATCGAAAGTAGGGTGTCCGTGCACAATATTATATTAGGTACATTTATACAATCTCTAATTTATAGTAGAACTTCGTTTTAAAAACCTTATTATCCTACTTTTTAATAAAAATATATATAAAGACGCCTATTTAAAAAATCAGCTTTTAAGTCATGAAACTTAAAATTTTCAGCGATTATATATATATTTTTAATAATTTGTTTATATATGCTATAATAAATTTATAACCGAGCACTTTACTTTTGTTTTTAGACTAATGAATGAATGAATGAATGAAATATTTATTGACAAGTAACAGAGACTCAAAGTTAGTAAAATGTGTTAGTAACCTAGATTAAATTAAAGTGTTACTAATATTTTTAAGATATTTTTTATGGAAATAGTTGCCAAATCGGTATAAAATCTGCTCGATTCTGCCAACGAAAGTAGAATATTGAGTTGTGAAAAAACTTACTACACACGCCTCGGTTAAGCGCATATGAATTTTGTTTTTTGTAGCTCACGTCAATCCTGGTCTTAAAATCCCGAAAATGATCAAGTTGTCTGGTGACTTCATCCCAGCGGAAGTGGGTGATTACCAACAGCAAATACCTGTAAATCATACTCCATCCAGCATTAATCAATGAAAGTTTGACTTTTCCGCCCATTGTGTGCGCCCATCGGGACAGAAACCATTGTTTTTCCACTAACTGAATTTGATTTACAGTCAAAAATTAAATTTAAATTTATTGGAAGCTAGTTTTTCTTAAATTTTCGCGCTTTAAACTCATAACTATGATTTTAACGAGACTTGGCACGAACCTTACTTCTCGTTTAAATCAGAGTTAGTAAATGCTTTGTATTTGTAAAAAATATTTTTGCCAAAAAAAATATAAAGTTAGTTGAGGGTAGATTGAAAGCAGTTGATAACAACAGTTATCAGCTCATCTAAAAAGTGATACTTTAATTTGAATGATATTATGTATGCTTTACCAAAAAAGCTAAGCTATTTTTCCTCTTTTCTCTTTTTGCTTTTTTTATTACTCAGCTATATAAAAATATTAAGGTTAGGTATTATAAAGTTTTAGGTATTTTTTATTTACTTTTTTTCGTTAATGGTTAGTAAACGAATGTTTAGGCACGTGTACTCAAATTTCTTTGCAAATAGCATGTCTGACCACTTGTCGTAACGTAAAGCGACATGTTTGAATATTAAATAGGTATATTTTCCAATAATTACCTTCCAAAGCTAGCTTATTTATATGTTTTCATGGTACACAACCTTTCTCTTTCTAATCGACCGAGCGAGCGCAGCGAGCGAAGCGTCTCAGTTTCCACTAGCCGAAAATTCTTTTGTCTGTCCGGATGTTATCGCCTACAGGTCGCATTTCTGAACCGATTCTTATGAAATTTTGTGAGCAGGTTCGTTAATTTTATAGAATTTTTTAGTCGAGCCAGTTTTTCGAAATTTTATAAAATGGCGATAATATATAAAAAAAAAACCTTATATCTCAGCTATTTAAAAAAAAAATTCAAAAATGTCATTAGACATTTTTGTTATCCTTATTAAGACGCAACTTTTTTGTATGAACAACATAGTGAAATTTAATAAAACCGCTATAAATCCATATATTAAATTCTTATACGATAGTTCACAAAAAAATCAATAGATGGCGCAGCAAAGCTTTTAATACTCGCAAATTCATTTAAGAGTGACTTGATTTATTGATTAAAATGAGATTGTTTGAATTGCGTGTATTTTTTTTTTAAACTGAGTGCGTTTGACCTCTGTCTTGCCTGATGAGAAGCATAGATGAGATCTAGGGTGGTACACGCAAACTGAAAAAAAGAAAACTCAAGTATTTATTTGGTTAATGGTATTGTATTGTGGATTGCTTTGCTTGGTGGAATTGAACACTTGAAATAAATCTGATATCAAAAAACTTCATTGTATGATTAGAATCCTATTAAAAAAAGTAATATATACGTATATGTATATAATAGATTCGATTTCAAATTGAACTTTCTTTTTTGAACTTTAATTTTGTTGCGCAAATTACATAAATATACATACCTATGACCAATAGGTCAAACCATGCATTTCTGACGACTGACGACCTCCGTGGCCTAACGGTCATCACGCCAGACGGCCACACCAGAGGTCCCGGGTTCGATCCCCGGTCGGGTCAAGATGGAAAATAATCTTTTTCAGATTGACGTGGGTTTTGGATATTTATCTATACATATATGTATTTGTTATAAAATATAGTATTGTTAAATTAGCATCCCGTAAAGTCTTGAACTTACTCAATCTGTGTGATTTGTCCGTATATATTTATTAATATTATTTATATTATTTTGAGGCGGAAAAGGCAAGTCTCAGTCAATTTTTTTGTGGTATTGACCAACCACAAGAACTTTTACTTTCTTTCCAGCATTGGTAGGTTGGTTTCAAAACTCTTCTAAGCCAGGGACACGGTAAAATATCGGTTATTTCGTGGAAGGGCTCGCGAGGTCTACTGTTCTCACAGAACCACTAGTTATGTATAATGGGAATTAGAATCGATTTGAGAAACTTTAAACTGAACTGTATATAGTTTTCCTTATTTATTTTATTCGAGAAACAATACAAACTCTCTCAACTTTTAAATTTTAAATTTCTTTATTATTCTAATTATTAATTTCTTTTCTTTACAGGTAAGAATCGTCAAGCCTTGTAACAGTCATTGCATTGGAGAAATAGTACGTAGAAAATCGATAAGTTCTATTTTAGTCACATAATAATGTAATTGGCAATACTTAGCGTACGAGGGCCATTAAATACTGCATATCTTCAACGTCAAATGTATTTTTGTATAAGTATCGTAAAGTTTTGCAGGTAATTCTTTTGCTTTGACATATTGGTCTAACTCAGCAGGTCGTGGGCCTAAGCTAGATTTAGTGGGGGTAATTTTTGATGATTTACTTGATAAATTAATTAGAAAAGAAAATCTTATTTTGGAGTGAGGATCTCAAACTGAACCCATAATTGATTTTTAAAATCATTGCAAACTTATGTGCTCCAATCCACTACTGATCAATCAACTCATATTTTTTTATGAAACGTTCTGACAAGACATGTCATCCGCAATAGATTATATAAAATTGTCATGTTAAAAGACATAATTTCACTGACACGCTCATTAAATCGAATGACATTCTAACATTCAAAATATTTGCCATTAGTTTTCACTTACAACTTGATTGGAGTATCGATTTCAATCAGTATCCAGATCTCGAATAACACTCAGTATTCCTCAGATGGTATCGCCTGTATGCCGTATGAATAGCCTATGCATACACTAAGATTGACATGCCATCAGATACCGTGACATGATACGGTTGTACGCTTCGATTGTGTGAGGTATAATACTTATTTAATATGCGTTTCGATGTCAGATACTATATATTTCAGAATTTTAAGTAGGCTATATGATGTTAGAATGAAGGTAAGGGGAGGGCTAATCCCGTGTACTCAATCTTGCTATTATAATGCCTTTTTTGTTTGCCTTGTTCGGATGCCTGGGTAATATCGATTTGTTGTGTTCATTTTGAAATATTCTGGTTGTTACATTTACAGTTATGCTTTTGAAAATATGTTCATTTATCTATTACTACGGGCTTCGCTCTAATGTTTCGTGATTTCGGGTTAAAAATGACCCTATATGCTATTCATCATTATCGTCATCAGCCTTCCGTGACCCACTGCTGGGTACAGACCTCCTTCCATCTACGCCAACCTTCTCTGTTCTGAGCCATCCTATTCCTGATTAGGTGGACCAAATTTCATGTAAATCAGTCCAGCCCTTCTAGAGTCATTAATGGTGTAACTTGTCTAGAGAATGTTAGGAAAACCTAAAGAAGTTTCCTTCCAGCCGAGGATGACACAAAGATAAGTTATATAGATCTAAATCCATCAATCAATCAAAATCTTCTCGACAAATGTAGGTTGATTCTGCGCGTAGGCAGCGCTTACCATGAATGGGGTAATGGAGACGATATAAATGTATCAAGATAATTACCCACCCACCGACATAGTTGACCACTGGGCCCGACCACCCGTGAACTTGCAAATGGGAATTCTTTGAGTGCATCGTGGGAATCAGGCTTTAGTCTTTCTCGTACACAAGCCGACATTGTATAATGTTAAGGGTTGATCGCAAAATCGCATGTACTTAGTTCTATTTATGCGGAATGTACACGATGGCCCATCACGTTGCGTGGTCAATCGGCAACTAAATGCGGCGACTTAAAAAATTCGCGAAATTTCCTGTTCCCAAAAATTTCTACCCTTGAAAATTTCCGAAAATTCTCAGAAATTTCTTGGTTAGTTAGGAAATAAATTTTCCGCTGTTTCTTTGAAAATTTCGGGAACGTCACATCACTAATGTAAGCTATGCGTTGACACTTGGTAAAACCCAATTATATTCTTAGTGTTAGGTTTTCCTAGTACAGACGCCAGTCTCTCACATAGATCATCTTTTCTTTCTTTATCTAAGTCTATGTGAGAGAAGCAAATAAAGATAATGATTCGTGGATTTGCCATTGCCACACGCACAGTTTTAGATAGGTAGTTCAATAAGGATAGTCTAATTAGGTACTATGTAGGAATAAATTAAAAAGACGAAATCAATCTATGTCATCAAAATTGTCCTTACACATCCCTATTAGCTATTCCCATCCCCCTTCTTTTAGCTATTTGATTGATTTTGGCAAAGAACAATAAGAACCTGGTAAGTACCTGACTACACTAATTGGAATTCATTTAATTCAATTTGCGTTGTAAATAAGCAATCGCAGGATGTTTCAATAATGGCACATAATAATAGGTATACCCAGTAATTCACCGTATCATAATACTTACATTACATACAATAAACGCATTGATAATGCTATACCTACGTCTATACTTAACCCACGCACGT